>JARQOC010000003.1:548660965-548779450 GCA_033576535.1 Allobates femoralis
CGCTGGTGTAATGTTATCTCATGACGTAGCACCAGTCAGAAAAATCAAATGCCCCACTTGGACACCAGCAGATGAGCGATTCACGGGCCTCCCATCTGTCAGCCAGGTACCGCTGACCTGGATACTGCACAAGAGTCCTGTAAACCGATCTGCTCATCTCAGCTCATGAGATTGTTAAATAAACATTTTACATTATATGATAACAACAAGGAAATTCCACAGAAAATCTAATAATTTTGTACACAATTGTTTGGGTGTCATAACACCACTATTAAGATAGTGAGAAATGATTACGCACCGCTTAAAAATTGTTGTCGCTATCAAGTGTGATAGGAGCCGGAGTTTAACAGCTATTTTCTGTCATGATCCAATGAGCTTCATATTATTTACATAGGAGGTATATACTTTTTATGTAGCAGCTAAGCTCATCTAAGCCTATGCATGGAATGTCCTATTAAAATGAACAGTTTGGTATCAGAAAGTTCACAGATATTGTGCTAATAAATTCTAAACATGAACTGTATTATAATACCCCTGAGCCACAGCCTCATTACATATGTCTGCTATACTTTATTGGTACATACACAAACCCTAATTCAGCTGGGGCAGATGTTATCGGGAAAAGAAAATATTTTTACAACTCTTTGTGTCCCCAGAGCAGAGGGTTGCATTTGTATATGTTCTGCTTGGATAACCTTTAACCTGCTACAATCAGGTGCTAAGAAAGTTAGTGTTATGTGAATTAGCTAGTACTTATTTGGAAGTCTCCTCATCCGGTCCTCTGATCTCATCATGACTAGACAAACCTCTTAATTGAATCTGAAATATACACATACCATTGTAAAATATTGACAGACATGTACATTTCCTAAATTAAACTCAATAATAAAATTGCTAAATTAAGAAGGAAAAGTCATGGAGCTATGTAAATCACATGATAATAGAAGTGTTAATGATATGCAAATGGTGAAAAAAAGGAAACAGAATTTTCAAAATATCTTGATTTATTCAGTATTGTATTTGTGCACCACATGCAGAATTCCGGGAACTTACTTTAAATGCCATGCTATCTGTGAGGTTATTATTAATGGTTTTCTGAGGAATCTTCTGCCGACTGTACATGGGCACACAAATTATTAAAGCACCACTCCAGTCAGATTTCGGCGATTTGTGACCAGTCGGCAGCTCCAGTGTTTCATGGAGTGTGCCGGAGGTTACAAATCAGTGCAGCTCTATGAGAGATTCTGGCTTTGTTCTGATTCTCGAAGAGATGCATTGAGTCCTTGTGATGTAACCTCTGACTTTTGGCGAGTGATAAGTTATGGACAAAGGTTGGGGCCACAGGACCGGAGCAACACCAAAAAAGATGAAGCTGCCGGAAGGCTTATATTTAAAATGCCACTCCAGCACTAGTAATAAAAACTCTTGTGGTGGTTTACGATCCATTGCTGATTGATGACATCACAAATGTGCAGAATCGGGGACAAGTTTGGAGATGCTGCAGGCCATGTTTACGTCAAGAAGGATACCTACAGCAGTACAAGCAACATGCAGCAATAACATTGTCATGTTGACAAATAACTCCTAGTACACCTTGGGGAAATGGCCTCACAACTGGTTTCATGACCAAATCAATGTAACACCGAGCTTTTAGTGTACCTGAAATAACGATTTAAGGGGTCTGCCTACCGTTCATTATGCAACCACACACCATAATTTCAGGAGTAGGAACAGTGTAACATTCCCTTATAAAGGTGTGACGCTGGTCAGAAGTAATAACTAGTCTCAGAGAAGCAGAAAACTAACTGAAAAAAATGGAAAGTAAATATAACAATTATACTATTTTGTGGTAGTAATCAAAGGTCAAAGCAATTCACGGTCTGGTCCAGGAAATGGCGCAGTACAGCAAAGAGTTAAAAGAAGCTAAATTCAATTTAAGCCGAAGTCAGGAAACCGGAGAGACAGAAACAGAGTAAATAGGAACAAACAGAAAAAGAAGTCAGGTCACTAGCAAAGGTCAAGTCCAGGTACGAAACAAAGTTAGGCAGGGTCTGGTTCAGAACATAAAGAGATCTAGTCCTACTCAGCCAAAAGTAAATGTACAATTGACCCTGAGCAGAGCTGCAAGCTAGTTTAAAGGGAACCTGTCAGGTAGTTTATGCCCCTCCAGCTATCACTGTCTGTAGCTGCAGCTTTATAATACCAGTCTAATCATCCCTGCCTGAGCTCATAGTGTAATGTGAAAAGTGAAAGAAAAGCATTTATACACTTACATTTCAGTCCCCACCTTGGAGGAGGGGGACTGTCTGGCAGGATAATAATTAACTCATTTTTAACTTGGATAGCTAAAGGACCTGTGTGATGTAACAATCATGTGACCATAATGGGCGGAGTTAAGCCAGCAAATGTATTATGTTCTATGAGAACTTACATAGTAACATAGTTTTTAAGGTTGAAGGAAGACTTTAAGTCCATCTAGTTCAACCCATAGCCTAACATGTTGATCCAGAGGAAGGCAAAATAAAACCATGTGGCAACACTAAGCTCCACATTGGGGGAAAAAAATTCCTTCCTGACTCCAGATACGGCAATCAGACTAATTCCCTGGATCAACGCCCTATCAAAGAATCTAGTATGTATAACTGGTAATATTATAGTTTTCAAGAAAGGCATCCAGGCCCTTCTTAAATGTTAGTAGTGACTCACTCATTACAACATCATGTGGCAGAGAGTTCCATAGTCTCACTGCTCTTACAGTAAAGAATCCGCGTCTGTGATTATGATTAAACCTTCTTTCCTCCAGACGTAGAGGATGCCCCCTTGTCCCAGTCTCAGGCCTAAGAGTAAAGAGATCATTAGAAAGGTCTCTGTACTGTCCCCTCATATATTTATACATTATTATAAGATCACCCCTAAACCTTCGTTTTTCCAAGCTAAATAACCCCAAGTTTAATAACCTGTCTTGGTATTGCAGACCCCTTAGTCCTCTAATGACTTTTGTCGCTCTTCTCTGGACCCACTCTAGTTCAGCTATGTCTTTCTTATACACCGGAGACCAGAATTGTACACAGTATTCTAAGTGTGGTCGCACTAGTGACTTGTATAGAGGTAAAATTATGTTCTCCTCATGAGCATCTATGCCTCTTTTAATGCATCCCATTATTTTATTTGCCTTTGCAGCAGCTGCCTGACACTGGCCACTAAATGTGAGTTTGTCATCTACCCATACACCCAGGTCTTTTTCAGTGACAGTTTTGCCCAGTGTTTTACAATTAAGCACATAATTATACCTTTTGTTTCCTCTGCCCAAGTGCATGACTTTACATTTATCCCCATTAAAGCGCATTTGCCATTTAGCAGCCCAAGCTTCTAGTTTACATAAATCCTCCTGTAATATAAAATTGTCCTCCTCTGTATTGATTACCCTGCAGAGTTTAGTGTCATCTGCAAATATTGAGATTCTTCTCTGTATGCCCCCTACAAGGTCATTAATAAATATATTAAATAGAAGCGGGCCCAACACTGACCCCTGTGGTACCCCACTGTTAACTGTGACCCATTCTGAGTGTGTTCCATTAATAACCACCCTTAGTTTCCTATCACTAAGCCAGTTCTTAACCCACTTACACATATTTTCCCCTATCCCCATTGCCCTCATTTTATGTATCAACCTTTTGTGTGGCACCGTATCAAAAGCTTTTGAAAAGTCCATATACACCACATCCACTGAATTTCTTTGGTCCAGTCCAGAACTTACTTCTTCATAGAAGTTTATCAGATTAGTTTGACAGGAACGGTCCCTCGTAAAACCATGTTGATAATGGGTCATGAGGTTATTTTTCTTCAGATACTCCAGTATAGCATCTCTTAGAAACCCCTCTAGGATTTTAGCCACAGTAGAGGTTAAGCTTACTGGCCTATAATTTCCAAGTTCAGTTTTGTCCCCTTTTTGAATATTGGCACCACATTTGCTATACGCCAGTCCTGTGGTACAGACCCTGTTATTATGGAATCTTTAAATATTAAAAATAATGGTCTATCTATGACAGTACTTAATTCCTGCAGCACTCTGGGGTGTATCCCATCCGGGCCCGGGGATTTGTCAATTTTAGTGATTTTTAGACGATGCCGTACTTCCTCTTGGGTTAAGCAGGTGACATTTAATTGAGACTTTTTGTTATCACTGATCATATTGTCTGTCATGGGATTTTCTTGTGTAAATACTGTTGAAAAAAAGTCATTTAGCATATTGGCTTTTTCCTAATCCTCATCCACCATTTCACCCAGACTATTTTTAAAGGGGCCAACACCATCATTTTTTAGTTTCTTACTATTTATGTAGTTAAAAAATATTTTGGGATTCTTTTTACTTTCTTTGGCAATGAGTCTCTCTGTCTCAATCTTTGCTGCCTTGATTTGCTTTTTACAAATGTTATTTAATTTTCTGTATTTATTTAATGCCTCATCACTACCTACTTGCTTTAATTCCCTAAATGCTTTCTTTTTGTCACATATTGCACTTCTTACCACTTTATTTAGCCATAGTGGTTTCCTCCTATTTCTAGCATGCTTATTCCCATAGGGTATATATTGTGCACAGGTCCTATTCAGGATGCTAATAAACATCTCCCATTTGTGTTGTGTACTTTTATGTCTCAGGACATCGCCCCAGTTTATTGCACTAAGATCATCTCTCAACCGTTGGAAATTTGCCTTCCTGAAGTTTAGTGTCCTTGTAGCCCCTCTACTACACATCTTAGTAAAGGATACTTGAAAGCTTATTAAGTTATGATCACTATTACCCAAGTGACCTCCAACCCGTATATTTGATATGCGGTCCGGCCTGTTAGTTAATATTAGGTCCAGCAGTGCACCCCTTCTTGTTGGGTCCTGAACCAGTTGTGAAAGGTAATTGTCTCTCATAGTTTTCAAAAACTTATTACCTTTGCTGGAACTGCAGGTTTCTTATCCCCAATGTATTTCAGGGTAGTTGAAGTCACCCACAATAATGACTTCTCCCTGAGTCACTGCTTCATCTATTTGCTTTATGAGGATATTCTCCTCCACTTCCATCATTGTTGGGGACTTATAACAAACCCCTATCAGTAATTTATTATTTTTTCCCCCTGCCTTTATCTCCACCCACAGGGACTCTACATTTCCATTAGATTCACCTATGTTATCACGCAGGATGGGTTTTAAGGATGATTTTACGTATAAACATACACCTCCTCCACGCCTATTTGTGCGGTCATTTCTGAACAGACAATAGCCCTGTAAATTAACAGCCCAGTCATGGCTCTCGTCCAGCCAAGTCTCCGAAATCCCCACCATGTCATAATTATTTTCCAACAAAATCAATTCTAATTCCTCCATTTTGTTGGTGAGACTTCTGGCATTAGTGTACATGCACTTTATGCATCTCTCTTTACCTCTATTCCTTCCTACTAGATTGACTGTTCTAACCCCACCCCCATGCCACCCCCAATTTTATTACTTGTGCCCAGGTTACTATTTACACTATCTTCCCCTCCTATACAATGAATACCCTCCCCCCCAATCCCTAGTTTAAACACTCCTCCAACCTTCTAGCCATTTTCTCCCCCAGCACAGCTGCACCCTCCCCATTGAGGTGCAGCCCGTCCCTAGCATAGAACCTGTAGCCAACAGAGAAGTCGGCCCAGTTCTCCAGGAACCCAAACCCCTCCTTCCTACACCAATTCCTGAGCCACTTATTTATCTCCCTAATCTCCCTTTCGGACTCGAGCGCCAGGTAGGCAGCACACTGTTCGACGATCTCTGTCTTTGTGTCAGATTGCCCTATCTATTCCCCTAATAATTGAGTCCCCCACTACCAGCACCTGTCTGGCCTGCCCTTCTCTCCTGTTTTCCCCCTTACTTAGCTCCGCCTATTGTAGTCACATGGTTGTGACATCACATCAGGCCTTCCAACATGTTCTAGCACAAGGCTGAAATGTTAACTATTAACCTGCCAAACAGTCCCCGTCCTCCAAGCTGGGGACTGACTGCCTCATTACATAAGAAAATGTAAGGGTATAAATCCTTTTTTTTCACCTTTCACATTACACTCTGAGCTCAGACAGGGATGATTAGAATAGTATTATGAAGCTACAGCTACAGGCAATGATAGCTGGGAGGCATAAACTAGCTGACAGGTTCCCTTTAAATAGTCTCTTAATTAAGTGAGCTGAATTCAGGTGATTGAGGCACAGAGCCAGCCCAGCCTGACAGTATCCATAAACCTAGAAAAACACAGGCAATGTAGAGATCATGACAAAAGGCATCTTTGTGACCCATATGGTTTCCTGACAAATTTATGTCTATCATTGCATTCAAGACAAAAGTGGGACCCATCGTTGAAGAAATGGACCTTACAATTTCTATTTATGATAGCCTTTGGTGTAAGGTCAAGGTAACAACAATGTAACTGGACGTCTGGCTCATAGCCCAATGTAAAAACTTCTTCTGATGGTTTATGTAGAAACCATTTGCTGCCTTTGGCTTGGTATGTGGCATCCAGCTCCTTTATAGAATGTATCATGCTTGGAACATGTGCTACGGCCATTTCCCAAAAATGTCAGAGGAACCTTCTTTTTAAATACTACAATGCCATTGCTCATGTCATTATGAGCAGTCTTTGTGGTCTATATGTGCTGCAATGGTCTGCAGCTTCTTTCAACTTGTCTCCCATCGAACAAAGTGACATTACATGTAGAGAAATAAAGCATAAAAATTGCACACTTAGAGATAAATATTTCATTGTCAGAATTAACACTGTTATAACAAAGCAAACAGACCATTGATTAGTAAAAAAAATCACTTTATTATAACTCAATATGATGAAATCTATATTCAGACGTACGAGGTGACCTGGAAAACTAGCAAAGAAGTCAGAAAGAGATAATTTAATCTCCTCATAGTCAATCGAGGGTAGCATTTATTATCTTTCTCGTATACTTTTAATGACATTAGAACTTCACAAACTTCACACTCGACTTTAGAAAGAACATTTCACCTCCACTTGGAAAGCTATTTTCTTTAGGCAATATCTTTTATTTCATAGATAAGATTAAAGCTAGTGTCGATCCTTATTAATCCAATACAGTTAACTTGTAAACTCATTGTTGAGCTAGAGTTTCTTTCCTTGCAAATTATTCATTTTGACATTTTAATTTTACTTATTTAATTAAATCACTTGCTACTAGAAGGTTGATATGGGGTTTATCCTGTAGGAAATGTGCCATTGTTGACCTCCAACACCCTCTCCATGAAATAACCTCTACCCTCATTACTGTAGGGTTGTAGACATCTATCATCAACTTTCTGCTAATTCTGTAAGAGAAATATGCATGAAGAAAATAAGAAATTAATATGGTATATCCAATATATGATCCTTAGCTGAAATGAAAGAACATGAATATTATGTATCATTATCATTTGGCCTTGGCTATGTGCCAAAGCTCTGGATTTCCCGTGGTTTGTGCTGCGATTTTTCCACTTTTTTTGGCGTATTTTTGACAAATCCATAGTACAGCACAGTTCTTGAAAAGTGTATGGAAAATTAAAAGTGTTGGTCTACTTTTACCTGACTGGTAATCAAAAATACAGGGGAACCCTTTTTTTTAAAATCATTTCTTGAAATAATTAAAAAAAAAATGACGTGGGGAATGATTGTATTTTTGTTTGCCAGCCAGGAAAAACTGGGAAGCTGGGGGCTGGAATCCCCAGCGTGGGGAGGCACAAGCATTCTGGGCCTCACATGCTTTGAATTCCAGCCCACAGATGCTCTTGAAAATAGCACATTGATAGAAGCATAGCTGTACCTGACTCTTCCAGGTTCAATGTGGGGTTGCATTTCAGCTCCTGCTGTGAGTGAGGTGCTGTCACAGTCTGGTTCATTTAAGGTCATCTAGAGTGACGCAGCTGAGCTCTGACCTCAGATAAATTTTCACACGTCACCCCACTTACAGTACGAGCCATTACTCAGTCAGTTTCAGGTTCCACTGTAATTGGACGTCACAGAGGATTATCGTGGAGATTTGCAATGGAAATAATAAAGATGGATAAAATGTTTGTGATTGTGTTATTTTTTCAAAACAATGATTTTTCACAATGTGGTGTATTATTTACTATTTACTTAGAGGTTTATAATGGCTAGGTCTAACATTGACCCAACATTATGAACCTCGGGCTTAATGCCACCTGACAATACATAGCTGGCATGAACCCCTTATTACCGAGTCTGCCAACCCCGGGTACAGCTCCAGAAAATACCACTTCTTTGAATGTGCCATTTCCTGGGGTGGCAGTAGGCTGCAGTTCACAGCATGGGGAGCCAAGAACACTTGAACCACTGCACGCTTACAAGTGACAAGTTACGTGAGCTCCATTTTCAATTATCACTGGCTTCTCTCTCGCCACACTTTTGGACATAGAATTTATTAACAGGATGTGATCACCAAGCTTCCTTTTGATAGCAACTATGTCCAAAGACAGGGAGAATGAAGCCGGCTGTGATTGGACACGAGGCTTGCAGGATGTCACATTAGTAAAGGTGGCAGTATAGCGTATAACACAAATGTCAAAAAATATTTGCACCTAGGACACAAAGGCAAATGTGCATAGGATTGGCTAGGATCATGAAACACCTACTGTATATAGATTTTGCCAAAAATATCTTGCTCCAATATATACTCAACAGAGGAGATTCATATATACAATCTTCAAACAATCTCAACTGTCTGCGGTATAAATCACAGGATTATAAAAAGAAACAGTCTCACCCAGATCTGAAAGCTGAAAACATAGTCGACTGATCCAGAGGAGTTATCCAGAAAGGGGGGCATACAATCAAGAATCACACTTTATTCCTATATTAAAACCTGAACCTGTGCCTTAATGAGTGCTCCTGGACCGCCAGCAGATGGATACCAGCAGATGTAATTCCAGAACACTCCACCTCCCATAAAGGGAAGCAGCCAAAATATTTCAATGTCATAATTTTCTCCTGAAAACACTAATTGAGTGGTACATATAATAGGGGGTGGTAGTTTATTTCAACTGCCACTATTAGTCCCTAAAACAACTAAATATCTTACACAGAAAGCAGATTAAACCCCAAAACAATGATATGGTATAGAAACCCCATATATTCATTTATGGTACAAGTGTGCCCCCTCTAAATAGGTAGCTAAAGCAATAGTAAGATAATGGGGGAGATGCATAAGAGGAGGAAGCCTAATTGCAATTAACATGCTCTTAAGAAGATACAGTGAATAGCATTAATTTTTAGCCCATATCTGCTAATAAACTGTTTTTCCAAAATATACAGTTAGGGCCAGAAATATTTGGACAGTGACACAAGTTTTGTTATTTTAGCTGTTTACAAAAACATGTTCAGAAATACAATTATATATATAATATGGGCTGAAAGTGCACACTCCCAGCTGCAATATGAGAGTTTCCACATCCAAATCGGAGAAAGGGTTTAGGAATCATAGCTCTGTAATGCATAGCCTCCTCTTTTTCAAGGGACCAAAAGTAATTGGACAATGGACTCTAAGGGCTGCAATTAACTCTGAAGGCGTCTCCCTCGTTAACCTGTAATCAATGAAGTAGTTAAAAGGTCAGGGGTGGATTCCAGGTGTGTGGTTTTGCATTTGGAAGCTGTTGCTGTGACCAGACAACATGCGGTCAAAGGAACTCTCAATTGAGGTGAAGCAGAACATCCTGAGGCTGATAAAAAAGAAAAAATCCATTAGAGAGATAGCAGACATGCTTGGAGTAGCAAAATCAACAGTTGGGTACATTCTGAGAAAAAAGGAATTGACTGGTGAGCTTGGGAACTCTAAAAGGCCTGGGCGTCCACGGATGACAACAGTGGTGGATGATCGCCGCATACTTTATGTGGTGAAGAAGAACCCGTTCACAACATCAACTGAAGTCCAGAACACTCTCAGTGAAGTAGGTGTATCTGTCTCTAAGTCAACAGTAAAGAGAAGACTCCATGACAGTAAATACAAAGGGTTCACATCTAGATGCAAACCATTCATCAATTCCAAAAATAGACAGGCCAGAGTTAAATTTGCTGAAAAACACCTCAAGAAGCCAGCTCAGTTCTGGAAAAGTATTCTATGGACAGATGAGACAAAGATCAACCTGTACCAGAATGATGGGAAGAAAAAAGTTTGGAGAAGAAAGGGAACGGCCCATGATCGAAGGCACACCACATCCTCTGTAAAACATGGTGGAGGCAACGTGATGGCATGGGCATGCATGGCTTTCAATGGCACTGGGTCACTTGTGTTTATTGATGACATAACAGCAGACAAGAGTAGCCGGATGAATTCTGAAGTGTACCGGGATATACTTTCAGCCCAGATTCAGCCAAATGCTGCAAAGTTGATTGGACGGCGCTTCATAGTACAGATGGACAATGACCCCAAGCATACAGCCAAAGCTACCCAGGAGTTCATGAGTGCAAAAAAGTGGAACATTCTGCAATGGCCAAGTCAATCACCAGATCTTAACCCAATTGAGTATGCATTTCACTTGCTCAAATCCAGACTTAAGACGGAAAGACCCACAAACAAGCAAGACCTGAAGGCTGCGGCTGTAAAGGCCTGGCAAAGCATTAAGAAGGAGGAAACCCAGCGTTTGGTGATGTCCATGGGTTCCAGACTTAAGGCAGTGATTGCCTCCAAAGGATTCGCAACAAAATATTGAAAATAAAAATATTTTGTTTGGGTTATGGTTATTTGTCCAATTACTTTTGACCTCCTACAATGTGGAGTGGTTGTAAAGAAATGTGTACAATTCCTACATTTTCTATCAGATATTTTTGTTCAACCCTTCAAATTAAACGTTACAATCTGCACTTGAATTCTGTTGTAGAGGTTTCATTTCAAATCCAATGTGGTAACATGCAGAGCCCAACTCGCGAAAATTGTGTCACTGTCCAAATATTTCTGGCCCTAACTGTACATATAAAAGATTATAGATTCATTCTTAAGAAACATAAGTTGGTGATGCTCTTTATAAAACTTATCCCTAACCTAGCTGACAATATTCAAGGGTGCCTGTGTATGAATAAATATAGTCCACAATTGAATAAAATAGTCTACAAGAGTGATCAAAAAGACCTATACTTAAATCGGAAAAAAAAAACTATCTAGGAGTAAATGTAATTGGCAAAGTCAAATGAAGCTAGTGAAGCTAAGTTGTGGGTTTAGTCCCTCCTGGCTCATGGACTCCATCATGAAAATCCACCTAATTTCCCAATGGATTATTTTCCCAATCACCCTGGCTCACAGATGGTGTAATACCCTGGATGACATGAAATGCAATAGAACCCAAGTAACTGCCATACTTAAAGTTAACATGAAGTGTTATGGGTGTATACCCATGTCCCTGAGGTGCTCAGCAAAAAGGATACGTAGTGGCATTTAGTTAAAACTACATAATCCTTCCGACACGTACTGTGTAGAGGTTAACAAAGTTTCCCCAGGTTTTTTGATTCATGTTGATATAGGCTACCATTTGTGTGTCATACTGCCTTGATGTATATTATTGGGATTATTTGCTATCTATTAGTAGATAATGAGTATTTATTCTATTTTAATTATCCCTATGACCATATACATTGTACATTGTTTTGAAAACCTATGTTACTGCACTAATATATGGTTGGTGCTGAATATTAGGCCTTTCAGACCATACATTTTTCCTGTGTTTTCATTGAGTATAAGTGGTTTTCAGGGACATCCCAACACATCGACTCTTAGGGTGCCAAGGTCTGTAGGTTTGGCCCTGAAGAAGGAGCCAGGGAAGGTTCCGAAACGCGTCAGAAGAATAAAGACACAATTCAGCCCAGATTCTTTCTTGTCTCTGGTGATCCTTTTGACGGCAGCGTGGACACAATGGCACTTTGTCCTACAGATCTACAACCTCTGAAGTTAGGCAGGTTCTGATGTTAGAGTCAATTAGAAACAATTTGTCTCCCCTCTCTACATACCTGGTTATTCCCAGGATATACATCTTTTTTGTATTTTTAACCTGATAGTTGTCTTAATATGGACTATTTTAAATGTATAAATAAAAGTTAGATTTTAAAAGTTTTTTTGCCTTTTTTTCTAAATTAACCCTACATAAATATACAGCACATATACTGGTCCTTTTTCATTAATCAGTTTTGTATATTTAAAACCAAAATGTATGTCTCATGAATCAGATATTTTGCAGCTGCAGTAAAACCTTTGGTTGCTTCTTTGGTCATATGTAGAGTTGTGAACTGAACATTTCTGCAATACTCTTATCTCCTACGGTAGTAAAGAGTGATGTTGGTTTGGTTGTGTGACTTATCTCTTTTGCTTTTGTTGTTCCTAAAATATTTTATATTAACACCAGGCCAATATGTAGTTTACAATACATGTTGTTCTTTGTATCTCCAAGGAAAATTGAAGGAATGGTCGTTGGTATTGTATGGTACTTCTATTCAGCCATATTCCCCTAGGAATGATCTTCATAAAGTGGACCGGGTACGCTCCAGCCCTATTGATGATCCATCAGAGGAATACAATATTGATGACTACACAGGTGAGGCAAAGCAATGATGGACACATCTGTTTCTTTGATGATTACTATCATTTGTATGGGTCCACTTATGTAAGAATGTCAAATCCCTTTTGGATGTTCATGGATTCCATCAGAAAATAAAGGACCACTGATACATTTCTAATTGCATACATGAAGTCTGAGGTGATTTTAAAAATTCTTTAAAGGGAACCTGTCACCCCAAATCTCCTTCCTAACCTATTAATACCTGTCCCTGCAGCCTTACAATACTTTCTAACACATCCCTGTCTGACCTTTTTTACTAATCTATGAGTACAATAAAGTAGTTAGCAAACTTACGAAATTTCTGTCAGAGGGGCATTCCTCAAGCGTTTTTGATAGGTAGGCGACGGGTCCCCTGTGCCGCGCTACCCCTGCCTCGCCGCTCTAATACGCCTAATGGGCGTCATTACACAATGCAGAGCCTGGGCACAATTTAAATATCCAGCCCGCAACCTCACCGCTGTGACGCGGTCATGTGACGCTGGGATCGCTTCACTTCCAGTCGCTGGTCTCTCACAGGCAGACTTCGCACATGCGCAGATTGCATGCTGAAGTCTGCCTGTGTGTGACTGGAAGTGACGCGATCCCGGCATCACATGACTGCGTCGCAGCGGTGACGTTGCAGGCGCAATATTTAAATCGTGCCCGAGCTCTGCATTGTGTAATGACGCCCATTAGGGCATATTAGAGCGGCGAGGCAGGGGTAGCGCGGCACAGGGGACCCGCCTACCAGTCAAAAACGCTTGGAGGAACGCCCCTCTGACAGAAATTTTGTAAGTTTGCTAACTACTTTATTGTACTCATAGATTAGTTAAAAAGGTCAGACAGGGATGTGTTAGAAAGTATTGTAAGGCTGCAGGGACAGGTATTAATAGGATTTGGGGCGACAGGTTCCCTTTAACTGCTCAACTCCTTCTTCAATTTGCTTCCACTTCATTACTTAGAATTAGATTGATACTATTATATTATAGTCTCCTTTGTAAAATGTTCCAGGGCCGAGTTAGATTTATAGCCTGGTTTATTGTTTTGTATGACACATGCAACTAACTATATAAACTTTATCCTGACTCTAGGGCCTTGCGATGCTGAATGCAGTGAAGTGGGCTGTGATGGACCAGGACCCCATCATTGCACTGATTGCTTACACTATTATTATAAGGCAAAGAACAACACGAGGTACAATTGTAACATCTTAACACCAGTGCGTTAAGATGTAGGATAGATCTATGAAATTCTTTTATTTTTAAATCATTTGATTCTACTACTTTTAGTATAAATAAAAAGCGCTGTGGAGTTAATACCGCTATATAAGGAATAAAATATTTATATTATTATTACAAACTTGGAACAAAACTCCAACCACCATCTAATTGTCTGCAGTGCCAACAGTTTTGTCTTTTCCTGTTAAACAGATGCATGTTAGGCATTGTGCCAGAGTTTAGAATAAATAAAGGTAACAAGGATGATGAGATTGATATACCTTTTAACATCCCCTTTCAACTACCACCACCTGAAAGAAAAACCCTACAATATACTTTTTCTTAAGCGCTCCTTTTTTTTTACTCACCTTGTTTGATCATGTATTATAGGGTTCTATACTTGTTCTTCCATTGTACTATGATACAGTTCCTCTGCAGAGTCACTATAGCAGACACTTGGGGAATAGGGGATGTGGGATGAAGTGTTAGTTATAGTAAATATCAGCAACATTTTATAGGGGCAACCAGAGGTAGTAGTTTATAAGTAATTATTAAATAATTCAAATGTAACCTGCATCATCCCTATCCATTTCTTCAAAGCAGAAAACCCTTTACTTTTATCTATATGTAAATCACACTGCAAGTGAATTGGATGTTGCAAGTTCCCTTTCAGCCCATGGCTCCTTTTCAGTTATCCCCATCCGGCAATGCCACCGGCTTCTTGATTAGCATTCGTAACATAGGCTGTTGTTTTCACCAATATGGACAAGAAAATACTCTCTCCAACCAAGCAACTGGGGACGGAACTGAATCGAAGAGTAGCCGTGAACTGTAAGTGCACCTGCACTTCTCAGTGCACTTGCAACATAATTTTACTTATGGATAAAAGTACAGATTACTCTGCAATGAAGCAACGGATTGGGAGAATGGTTTTAATTGTTGAATAGTCACCTCTACATCATTACCTCTTTTTGTCGTCATACAATGCTGCAGGTTCTCTTTAAGGGTATTTTTCTCATACATTTCCAAAGGAATCTGTTACCTGCTGTGGCTGGCTTTATATGCTATTAACTGTACCTATTTTTCTAAGCTGCTACTGTTATATAAATGTTTGAAAAGAACAGATCCAACTAAGAAGGAAAGGTAAAAGGGTAGATCATCTGAGGGCGCTTATATTGCTGCATATAACTAAAAAATGCATTATCACAAAATTCTTTGAAAATAGGTAAAAAAGAATTGGCAATGACCGTGTGCTCGAAGTTCAAGCAAGAAACAACTGAATGAATGGAGTAGAAAATGTTTCTTAATTTGTTTGTGTGAACATATGTCATTCACGGGCCCTCAAGCAAAGCTGAACAAATAAATACCAAAAGTTATTCTAGATCATTAACCAAAGAATAAAATTGTGCTTTAGCCGATGTAAAAGCAAGTTTTCTTCAGCATGTAAATTCATAATGTAAAGCATGGAACTAATAGAGCTTTAATGTATCCCTTTTATATCTCAAATTCTGCTCACTTGTGATACTAGCCTGGAGATTAGCAGACTTCCAATTCAGGGACATTTAGTTGTCAGGTTTAAATCCTGTAATAATTGCCATGTATAATAATGCCCTTCAAACATTTAAGCATTTCTGTTTGCTTATAGGATTTGTGTATCAGATTGCCCCTCAGGCCACTATTTTGCCGAAAAGAAGAGGTGTAAAAAGTGTTTCCCAAACTGTGATACATGCGTAGGAAGTCGTAGTGACCAGTGCACGGCTTGTAAATCCAGCTACTACTTAAATGAAGAGACCAACAGCTGCATCGGCAACTGCCCGGATGGCTTTTACTTGAATGAAAGTATGTTCTCCTCTCGTCAATACCTCTCATATTCTACACTGGAGGAATTTACCATTTTCACATTTTTTTGTGTACAGTAACAGTGTTTCAATCCTACTTTTTAATCTATTTTCATGAATTGACACACTCATATTTTTTTCAACTTATCTGCATGTAATCATGGCAAAAATAATTTTTACAATTGGGTTTCATCAGAAGTATTGCCAGTGTGCATTTTATAGCCTCTGTGTTGCGCTGTGTGTTGCTCACTGCTGATTTATCTGAGAATCTGTCAGATCATTCTGATGGTGTGATGGGGGAGTTTATATCTGTATTAAGGCTGCCTTCAGACTTGCAGATGCATCTGCAGCGTTTTGCAGATGCATCTGCAAGCATCTGCATGCAGACCGCGGCCCCTATGTTTATAATGGTGCGCACGGCGGTCTGCAGATGCTTGCAGACCGCCGTGCGCACCCATTCACTCCTATATGTGATCTGTGCGCAGGCGGATGCCTGCGTACAGATCACACACTCTCGTCTGCACCATGGACGCGACATCTCGCGTCCATGGTGCGGGCGGGAGTGTGTGATTTGTGCGCAGGCATCCGCCTGCGCACAGATCACATATAGGAGTGAATGGGTGCGCACGGCGGTCTGCAAGCATCTGCAGACCGCCGTGCGCACCATTATAAACATAGGGGCCGCGGTCTGCATGCAGATGCTTGCAGATGCATCTGCAAAACGCTGCAGATGCATCTGCAAGTCTGAAGCCAGCCTAAATCTCTTTGTTTCAGCTCCCCTCAGCTTATTCATTACAGACCACATCAAAGTTGAATGTATAGGGAAACAAAGAGCTTGGAAAAGCCAAAGATTGCAGACATTTAAATGAAACCCAATTGCAAAACAAAAAAAAAATAAAAAAATGTTTTTGTAGCCCCAAAAATATGCATTTAAGTGAAATAATCCCCTATATTTGGAGGCTGGTAAATTAGGAGACCATAATACCGTATTTAAGGGGGGTAGCGTAACATCTGGTACAATTTAAGGTGTAAAGCCCCCATCACGCATAGCGAAATCACTGTTTTGTCTTGTAACGTAACAGTGACCTCGCCAGCGATCTCGCTATGTTTGACACGTAGCAGCGACCAGGCCCCCACTGTGACATCGCCGATCGTGTCGAAATGGCCTGAACCATTTTTTGATCGTCGGGCTCCCGCTGGCCAGCACGCATCGGTGTGTTTGACGCCTTAACAACTACCTCATTGGCGACTCAGAACTCAGCCACATAGTTCATTATGCCGCCGAGGTAATTATGCAGGTTGCCGTATCGTTGCTGCGTCGTTGAGTAGATCTGACTGTCTGACATCTCACCAGCGACCACGTAGCGACGCTCCTGCGATCCTTACTAGGTCGTATCGTTGTCGGGATCGCTGGAACGTCACCAAGTGTGACGGGACCCTAAGTCTCCATGCACAATGGTGTATTGATTACACTGGTTTCTGTAGTATCTAAACAACAAAATAGTTTACCAAGTAGCTTACCATGCTAAAAGTCTAATTAAATGTAAAAGTGTGACAAATTTATTATGAGTCATTGCAAAATCAAATGGTCTCATATCCTGTAAAAACAAAAGTTTTAAAGGGAACCAACCACCCCCAATGACCCCCCCGGACTATTAATATCAGTCCCTACACACAGCACATACATGTGCTGCACTGTTTTTTGCTAAATAAACTGTTTTTTAAAACTAAAGATAATGATTTTTAAAGTTTAAAACGGAACGACGGTTGGGCGGGACTTATCTGTGGAAACCGCCGAGATCTGATGTCAATCATCTTCCCTGTCTCCCCTCGCAGCATTGAAGTTCAGCCCTTTGTGCAGCGTCACAGCCCTGTGCACGGGCTCGCATGCCCGTGCACACGTCATCATCTACAGCCGGGAAGCGAGCGCGCGCTCTGTCTTCCATAGCCGAGCGCAGGAAGACAGAGCGCGCGCTCGCTTCCCGGCTGTAGATGATGACGTGTGCACGGGCATGCGAGCCCGTGCACAGGGCTGTGACGCTGCACAAAGGGCTGAACTTCAATGCTGCGAGGGGAGACAGGGAAGATGATTGACATCAGATCTCGGCGGTTTCCACAGATAAGTCCCGCCCAACCGTCGTTCCGTTTTAAACTTTAAAAATCATTATCTTTAGTTTTAAAAAACAGTTTATTTAGCAAAAAACAGTGCAGCACATGTATGTGCTGTGTGTAGGGACTGATATTAATAGTCCGGGGGGGTCATTGGGGGTGGTTGGTTCCCTTTAAGTCCAGTTCTTTCAAGCATGTCCTGTGCTGTACAATGCCCAACTTTTTGAAATGGTTCTGTCGAATGCCATAAGGTAGCTTTATATTTGAAACTACCACTGAGTGATGCTTGCTGAGACTTTTAATGTCAAATCTTCATGTACTCCTGCTACTTTTTATTTTCCAGGATATAAATAAAAGTTGTGTAAAGTCAATAATAAGCCCTAAAACCAAATTGTCTAAAGTAAGCTGCAATGCCAGGTGCATTGTGATCAATCATCCAATAGTCAGAGTCATTTATCACATGTTGTTCCTTGATAATTTGCCTATTCCCTAAAGCTACATCAAGGATGACATTGATATGTCTGCCATCAGTCTCTCAGAACACTGCTCTCAGATATATAGTTTTATGCTCTGCAGTGTTGCATTAGGCAGAGATTTTAAAATATAACAATATAAATTAAAATCATCTACTTTTAAACCAGGGGTGGGGAACTCCAGGCCTCAAGGACCGCCAACAGGTCATGTTTTCAGGATTTTCTTAGTATTGCACAGTGGTTAAAATCATCACCAGTGCAGGTGAGTATATTATTGACGTGCCCCAAGGTCTTAGAGTACTCGGAACCAGGCTTTATTGTCTTTAGGGGAGTCACAGGGGTTGAGACCGGGCTTCCATGACACTGGGTTTAGTTGAAAAGGGGAGTTTTTTGGGAGTGGAGTGATTTAAGATAAAGTTTATTTGTGACGCCAACCGTGGTTTGTGGCTATACGTAGCCAAAGCTGCTGCAGAACCTCCGGGGTGATGGAAGGGCAGATGGGATGGAGTGGCTCCCCACGGGCGGAGCGGATCCCCGGGGCAGTCGATGTAAAAAGGTGTTGAGGTACAGGACAACGGGCACTAAGCAATAGGCAGGCTCACTGTTTTGATGGTTATTCAGTCTTTGCTGGAACACCTGCATTCCGGGCAGTTGTCAACGGAGTCCTTGCTTGAGAGCAACTCGGGTTTCTCCTCACCCGGCTGGGTTGTTGGCTTCCTTACTGCGCTCTGTGTTTGGGCTCCTGCCACTGCATTAGCTGAGTGGCCGGCTCTGTCTCTCCTGTGAGGTGCCAGTATGACAGGCAACTCGAGTCCTTTCCTAACCCTTGTCTTGGGTAATGGCTTCTGAACTCTCTGCGTTGCTGTGTCTCCGGGCACAGTGTGGCTGGGGAACCTGGAATCCTCCACCTTCCAGTATTGACTGTCGGGATGTTAGGCCCTGCACACTCTTGGACTCCGGTGTGCGTTCTCTGCGCCTTTCTCTGTGGTGAGCATGGTGCTGCTCAGCTCCCAGGTGTTCCTTTGACTCTTTCCTCGGACCCTAGCCTCAGGGCTATAACCGAGTCAGCAATCCTGGGACGAGCTTAATCAGCCTCCAGTTCACCAAGATGTCTTCCTCAGTGCTTTTAGGAACTGAACTAACTAGCTCTGCCCCAGACCAGAATTTATAGGGGAGTTCACCCTGAACCCGGGCTTGGTCTCCCCCTTCTGGCCTGGAGGCAGAAGGTGTTGTGTGCGTGTTACCTGCCTGGTGAGAAGACCCTTCTGTTGCTCTCCAGAGTGACAAAACTACCAGGTGGCAGTGATGACACAGTAGCACTAGGACTCTGGGGTGCCACATTATCACATGTTCAATACTAAAGAAATCCTGAAAACATGACCTATTGGCGGTCATTGAGGCCTGGTGTTCCCCACCTGAGTTTAAAGTCACAAGTTATATTCCTGCACAAAGGTTCCCAGTAAGGCTATGTTCATACACGTAAGGATTTGTGTGGCACCCCTGCGGGGATTGCCACAGGATCCACCAGTGCAAGGAGGGAATTATACCTTGGTTCGCACAGCAAACCACACCTTCCACCCCAGACCTGAAGGGGGAGCTCTACTGGCTGCCTTAAGTCAGTTCCCCTTTAAAACATCCAGGCCTGAGGGGAGGAGTTAGTTAGTCCCTGTAGTGAGTTCCAGTTAGTGTGTGAGGAGAGAGCTGGAGTGAGGAGCTGGTCGCTGGGAGAGATCCAGGCCCAGATCAGGACACTGACTGCTGTGTGACCCTAGGGAAAGGATCGGAGGCAAGTGGAGAAAGAAGGGAACTAAGAAAAGGGAACCGGTTAATACAGCCCTTTAGTACACCCGGACACCGGAGTCCGACGCTGCCAATATGTAGTGCTACAGCAAAATCCCGGAAGACTCAGGAGGAGTTCACCCCTGAGGAGAGCAAGTAAGAGACGCTAATACTGACCAAGTATAGGACCAGGGCCATAGGAGAAACAGGGACCCCGCAGAAGGACCTCATAGTCAGTTTAGAGCAAAGCCCAGAGAGGTAGAAGAAGCGGTGAATTCAGGCTCAGGCAGGACTCATCCCACACCACAGAGCACAGACATAGAGGAGACCTCATAACTTTCTAAGGTGGAAGTCCCAAGTTGCACCGGGGACCTGGTTATTACTGTGGACTCACCTGTTACCCTGTCACCACTAAAAGGTACCGAAACAACCATCACTGTGTATCTGTGTGCCTTCTTAACCGCCGCAATTCACCGCCTTGTTTGCAGAGACGCAACTACTACTCCCCTCATCCGTCCCTGCTGCCCTGAGGTAAAGCTCCACTTGTGGGGAGCTGTACCACACTCTGCTGCACCCACCATCACGTCAGCGTCCGGCTGCAGCGCTGGTATACCCGTTACCAGGTACCATAGGTGGCGTCACGTTACCAATCCCCTTATTCCTCCACCATTCCCCGTCATTGAGGGTCCAGGGCACGGGACCGGGGACCGACCAGCCATGATTCCCCATCAAAGCCGCCATCAGCCCCTGTACCCGAGTACCCCCTACCCTGTCGACCGCCTCCTTTGCTGCAGTAAAACCTTAAGGGTTTCTAGTAAATCCAGATTTCTTGGCAGGAAAAAAAACTGTGGGTTTTGCAGGGAGTTTGCTAGTTTTTTTGTGCGTTTTTCTGAGTTTTTGCCGATACAACACTGCAAAAACTGCAGAGAAGAATTGACTGCTCATTCTATTTCAAACATAGCAAAACCTGTGCAGGTTTCAGTTTCTGCAAAGAGATAAAACCAATGTGTGTGCACAGCATTTTCCTGAATCACATAGGTTTGGCTGGGAATCAAAAACACAGTTTAGATTGCCATAGATTAGCATAAAATTATGGTAAACATGCAGCAGAACAAGTAAAGACACAGAGTGTGAAAAAAGTCTAAAAATTCTAATATGTAAGCATTAATCTGTACAGATTTGCATACAGGTTATTGTTTGTCTTTTATGCACAAGGGAGAGAATAAAGGAGAGGAGAGGGTTAATTCTAGAAATCTTGCAACCATTTATTGATACAAAGGCATGGGCTATTCTGTATTAATATGGAAAAATTCTCTTCCTGAGCTCAAGCGGTGATAAAACTGGATTAACATTCAAAAAAATAAAAGAAATGGGTCGGAGCATAGGTTGGTATATATGCATCGTATAGAGCAGGTTAATACTGTGGCCATTTAACAAACAAAACCTAAGATAAAAAAAAAGATTACAATCTAAGTAAAATGTAATAGTACAGTAAATAGCATAGAGTACACTGTTTTTGATTAAAAAAAACTGTAAAAGCCATCCAACCAACAAGGTGTACCAAATTGGGATGGTCCTATCCTTTAGTATTAAAACCTCACCTTGTGTCACCAACCTCAATGTAGATGAGGAATAGCAGGACCTGACTGGATTAACATTCTTATAAAAATCTTATATAAACTGCTTTGATTGATAATTGTGATGTTGGAGTCGTTACCCATGCAAAACATTTAATGCACAATATCCTTCACAGACAAGAATCTCTGTCGAAAATGCCACGAGAACTGTAAGACGTGCACTGCTGCTGACAATTGTACGGAATGCAGACATGGCCTGAGGTATGAAATCATTGAATTACTGTAGCTAACCACACGACCACACATCAAAGTCACATTACGAAGCGGTGGTGTTGGAGGTCCTGAGTGTGTCCGACTCTTTGTGTCATAAAATTTTACAGTGAATGAAAGAGCACAGTGAAGCAGGAGGTGTGAAATTTCTATAGTAACATAAATGCTTAAAATGACTCTGGGTAGTGATGAAATCCTAATGCGATGTGCCGCTGAGTACATGCTCCCCAACCTCAGATGACTCGTAAGATCTTTTAGCTCAGGCTGTTACATTACATGTCATATAGATTGTGTATATAAAACAGAAACGTCTCATAAGTATTAGATTTTACCTCATTCTTCTTCTTTATGCATATATATTTGTACTGATCACCAAGGTGTTTTGTTCTCTCTGTAAAGGTACCTTTACACGCCACAACTGTGGGTAGCAACTGAGAGGCAATCGGGATTTCTGTCACGGTTGCCTTGAAATACTACGAAATTGTGGCGTGTAATTGAAGAAAGTGATCGTGATTTTCAAAGTTGCTCCCGGTTGCGGTTTCAGAGCACTGTTCTAAAACCAGAGGCAACTCAGAAGGTGAATTGCCCTGGTTTGGCATGTGAATGGGATAGGGATGGAATCTGCATCACCTAGTGATTTCCCAGAGGCGTGCCACAGCGTGATGGATACCGCACCCCATCAGCGATGATTGGTGGGGGCTACTGTGTTACCACTGGCTGTCCCTTCACAGGGCGCAATATTTAAAGCGCTGTCCATTCACACTACACAATTGCAATGGCATCATGTATTAGCCAGCCTTCCTGCGCAGGCTGGCCAATCATGACGCTATTGCGTTGTCTAATCAGCGTGTTTGGGGTGCGGAATACACAACTCTGTCACGCCTATGTTCTAGCGGTGCAGAACATGTACGCCCACATTCCTTTGTGGATTGCGGCGTGTGAAGCGGCGTAGGGATTCAACTGGATATTTCCAAATATTGGTGTGGGAACTTCCGGGACGATACATCACCTTAGGTTGAGGGCGCAATTGCGGCGTGTACCTGCGGCTTCGGTGTTCAGTAGCAACCATCAAACACGTGCACACGCACGTTCGGTTGCCTCCGATCGCCGGTAATAGTTGCGGTGTGTAAAGGTACCAATTTCATAGCAACTTCAGGGCAACAGTGACGGATCTCCGGATTGCTTCTCAGTTGCTACATCGTAGTTGCGGCGTGTAAAGGTACTGTGAGACAGTGAGGGGGATCATATGCGAGGGGCGCTATGTGTCCCCCAGAATGTGCACTGTCACGTATTGAACCCGGTATGAAATATAGGCTAGAGGGACGCTCCACTCCAGTCCGGGTCTTGTAGGTTTTCCCCGGAGGGAGACACGGGGTTAAAAGCTAGGTTAGGAGATGGGGTGGGGTCCCCCGTGGAGAGTTTCGGACTGAGTTGAGGCAGAAGGGACTGCTGAGTGGTCAGGTCCAGGGCGTGAGAGGATGTGTGCTGTTACAACATGGCCTAACCCGGGAGCCCAGGGCGACCAAGACCGGAGAGAACTCCTAACCTGAAGGGACCGTGTTACTGTCCGGGGGATGTATGCATTGTATCCGGCTGTGTCCCGGAACCCGGCAACTTGTGCTACTGCTGAGCCTCATGAATAAATCCGGGTACTGTATAAACTGATACCGGGCTCACGGCCGTTTGTCTTGCATTCCCGGCTCTACCTCACAGTACCCTAAGGGTACCTTTACACGCCGCGACTACGGTGTAGCAACTGAGAGGCAATCCGGAGTTCCGTCACCGTTGCCCTGAAGTTGCTATGAAATTGCGGCATGTAATTGTGGAACGCGATGGTGATTTTTAAAGTTGCTCCCGGTTGCGATTTCAGAGCATTGTCCAAAAACCAGAGGCAACCCTGGAGGTGAATTGCCCTTGTTTTGGCGTGTGAACGGGGAATAGGGATCGAATCAGCGTCGCCTACTGATTTCCCAGAGGCATGTCACAGTGTGCTGGATGATTGGTGGGGGCTACTGTTTTTCCATTGGCTGTCCCTTCACAGGGTGCCATATTTGAAGAGATGTCCATTCACACTACACAATGGCAATGGCGTCATGTATTAGCCAGCCTTCCTGCGCAGGCTGGCCAATCATGACGCTATTGCGTTGTCTAATCCACGTGCTTGGGTGCGGAATATACAACTCTGTCACGCCTATGTTCTTGCGGCGCTGAACATGTACGCCTACATTCCTTTGTGGATTGCAGCGTGTGAAGCGGCGTTCAAATGTTGGTGTGGGAACTTCCGGGACGATACATCACCTTAGGTTGAGGGCGCAATTGCGGCGTGTACCTGCAGCTTCGGCGTTCAGTAGCAACCGTCAAAAACGTGCACGTTCGGTTGCCTCCGATTGCCGGTAATAGTTGCAGCGTGTAAAGGTACCCTAAAAGGCGTAAGTTGATTAAAAAATGTGGTTTATTAGATAGTGTACACACGTTGATTATTTGGTGAGTTTCTTACCTCAGTATTTGTAAGGCCACATGCATGCAAGTATTTGGTGAGTTTCTTACCTCAGTATATGGTGAGTTTCTTACCTCAGTATTTGGTGAGTCTCTTACCTCAGTATTTGGTGAGTTTCTTACCTCAGTATTTGGTGAGTTTCTTACCTCAGTATTTGGTGAGTTTCTTACCTCATTATTGGTGAGTTCCTTACCTCAGTATTGGTGAGTTTCTTACCCCAGCATTTTGTGAGTTTTTTACCTCATTATTTGGTGAGTTTTTACCTCAGTATTTGGTGAGTTCTTACCTCAGTATTTGGTGAGTTTCTTACCTCAGTATTTGGTGAGTTTCTTACCTAGTATTTGGTGAGTTCCTTACCTCAGTATTTGGTGAGTTTCTTACCTCAGTATTTGGTGAGTTTCTTACCTCAGTATTTGGTGAGATTCTTACCTCAGTATCTGGTGAGTTTCTTACCTCAGTATCTGGTGAGTTTCTTACCTCAGTATTTGGGGAGTTTCTTACCTCAGTATTTGGTGAGTTTCTTACCTCATTATTTAGTGAGTTCCTTACCTCAGTATCTGGCGAGTTCCTTACCACAGTATTTGGGGAGTTTCTTACCTCAGTATTTGTAGCCAAAACCAGGTGTGGGTAAAAAATGCAGAAGTGGTTGCATGTTTTTATTATACTTTTCCTTTAATTGTTCAAGTCCTGTAAACACCTCACCAAATACTCAAAAGGGTATGTCCAGACGATCCATAGACACTGTGTCCTGGACCTGAGGGAAGCCGGTGATCTCTGCAGGTGAGCACAGCCGTTCTGTGCCCATGATCTGTGTTCGGTGCAGGTCGGCTGTTCCCTGCATTCACGCACTAGATCACTTGATTTCATAGTACTAAATTGATATGCTGCAGAGAAGCAGCGTCACGAAAGCTGCCTGGCATGTCATTTTATGCTGTGGAGAAATCAAGCACAGTGTGCAGATTACTGTAAATCCATCCACTGTGCTTGTACTGGACAAGTCATGTATTATGGACATAGCGAAAACACGCTTCGTCCATAATGCTGTAAACACTGATCGTGTACATGCAGCCAACATGTGCACATGGCCTTACACTTCCAGCAAGGGGATGGGATTTATAGCAATTTCATGCCCACTGTGCTATTTTTTTACACTGTGTAAACTGACCAGTAGGGTTTTTTTTATTCAAAATACGCCAGTTTTGCTTGTGGGTACATTGAGTTTATCTGTGAATTTTCCATATAGGCTTGCATTAGATGTGGAAAATCCACAGGTAAAAAAGCAAATATACTTTTAGTGCATTTCTGCTGCAAAAATGCACTAAATTTGTATGTAATCAACACATGATTCTATCAATAAAGTTTTATGCAAATTAAAACCTGCTTTTAACAGTACCAGCCAAAGCTATGAGATGTCACAAATCTTATATACATGATTCTATTTTTATCCTGACTGAAATGGAAAAATGCTGTGTTTTTGAAAAAAGAAGCCTGTCAATTCTTTCAGCTTTTTTGCAGCATTTTTTCACCATTGAAAGCAATGAAAAAAATGCAACTGCTGCTTTTATAGTGAAGCAGCTTTATTAAAGGGACACTGTCAGGTCATTTTTCAGTATGCTACTGTGGCGCCCCACTGGTCGGGACGCCACGTAGGGATAGTGCACCTAGACAAGAGTGTGTAGTATTCCTGTGACTAGGGAATTGGGATGTCGCATAAGGGACCCTCACAACACTCATTCACACACACCCTAGAGTAGGGGACTGTGGGTGGACCCGCTCCCATGGGAGGAGTGACGGTAGAAAAGTGTGTGGGTGGGAAGAGAGTTAGTTTAGTCTGAGTGAGGTCAGAGTGAGAGAGAGTTGGGGAGTGAGGAGTGCAGGACGGCGGAGAAGCCGTTGGGAGAGAAATCCTAGCGGAATCAGGTAGTGCGATGTGCCCGAATCTCACCCGGTACGCTTACTGACCAGAAGGGTTTGGTCCTGGAACAGAGGACCGGCTGTGAACACGGGACGGTCGTTTATCCCCGAGCTGTTAAACCGGAGGCCCAAGCTTCTAGAGGAAGTCATGGCCAAACACCCAGCACATCCTTAAAAAGGCACCGAATAGGGTCAGGGGGACCCGGAGAAGAGTCCTCCACTGAGGGCCTGTGGGAGCCGGCTCGAGGCTCTGCTCGCGGGAGCGCTTCAAGGGAGACAGGAGAGAGCCCAGTGAGAGACTGGAAAGCAACGGCAGGCACACTGAGGGTCCTAAGTGAGTCATCCCGGTTTCCTGGTGACTACCCAAGCCAGAAAGACCCGAAGGACTGTACCATTTGTGATCTGTCTGAAGTACTGCCAGTAAACCCGTGTAGAGTTAAAGACTGTGTCATACTTTATTTGCCTGCGACTGAGGAGCCACACACTTGCTGCACTGAAAGAACTGGTAACAAAGCTGTGTGGTAAGCTGCCTCCCTATATAAAAACAACTATTCACATATGCCCTGGGGATCCCGCTCCACCTACGGAGAGCGTAACCATCTTGCTGCTCCACCATTACCCCGGAGGACTGTCCCGCAGCGCCGGTAACATTACTGGAACCGTAGGTGGCATCACAAAACACTTTATTTTATTTTTATTGACTATTTTCCCCATTTTTAAGCGACCACACGGGACCGGGCAACATCCCCCAGTGACATCTCCCGTAAACTAAATGCCCGGTTCTAAGTATCCCAAACCCTGGGGCGGATCACTACTAATATTACCCTTGAATAATGCTTGGGCAGACCTTTTAGAAACATGTAAAACCATTATTGTGCACTTTCTAGTTTCCGCATCTTCATACCCTGCAAGGAGCTGGGGCATTAGTCCTCTCCATTATATTTCCAACTGAATAGTCCAGTTGCTGTATGTGTTATTTAAATATCCACACCCATCCAGGCTTGTGTTCACTCCTTCCTCTCTCTGCTCTGATCTGGGAGGGGGGATGTGTTTTGTGCTGCAGCTTGTAAGATTTTTATGTGTATATATGAACTTTGTTTTCCTGCAAACATGTAATGTGTCTATCTGCTGAGCAAATGATCAAATGTTCTTATAATCAGATAGCAATATCTCAGACTGCACACACTCCACATATGTCTCATACACACAATTACATGAAGAGCTGCAGCTAAACTCCCCCCTCCTCCCCCCTCCCTTCTCTGTCTGCAGTGAATGAGTCACACAACAGACAGATCAAAGTGGAGGCAGGACAGAGTCATGAAGCATGATTATTCAATCATTGAGTGGGAGTGGGCAGCAGAGAAATCACTGTGACAGAGGGAATTTCTTTTATTTTGAAGTGTACAGAAGATAGAAGGGAAATATAAATAATAAAAATACATGAATAGAGAGAGCTTAGAGGGAGGAATTAGAAAATGATAGCACTTACACATGGATTTTTGGCCTGACAGTTTTCCTTTAAACATGTTCTTCAGGCGGCTGTCACACAGTGCAATATCTTGAACGATATCGTTTAAGCGATCTGCTTTTTGATCGCCTAAGCGATATCGTTTGTACATCGTTACGTGCGATCAAGCGATTTTACTATGTAAAATCGCTTGATCGCTAGATCGCAGATATGAGAGCAGGACCTCATATCTAGCGATCATCGCTTGTTCAATTTGCTTCATCATGGTGTGTGACACCACGATGAACGATCTCCCAGCGGCACAGCCTATGCTGGGAGATGGTATCTATGGTAAACGTCGGGTTACTAAGCTCCGCGCGGCGCCTAGTAACCTAATGTGTACCATAGTTACCAGCGATTTCGCTGCTCCACATCGCTGGTGAGTCTGTCTGTGTGACAGCTCACCAGCGATGTGAGCGATATCGTTAGCGATCGCGCGTGCACGTGATCGCTAACGATATCGCTCACGATATCTGTGTGTGTGACGGCCACCATAGACATATGACACAGCAAATACTCAGTCAAAAAATGCAAAAACAAAAAATGCAGCAAAAAAAGCAGCAACAATGCAAAATAGAGGTACAGAAAATCTGCATCAAAAACTCACCAAATAGTTATTATGGTCTCAGATCCATATTGCTCCTTTGCTATCCAAAGTACTTTATGCATCTTGTACTAGAAATATTACACCTAAAGGATAACCTGTAAATTATATTATTTCACTGCAAGAACAACTTCTTTCCATCAGTCATTTACTTCTTCTTGTTTACACATAGAATTCTGTATAATTTAGAGTCAGAATCAAAGACCTGCCGCAAGCACATGTGGAGCAAATGAGATCATAAACCAAAGAAACTGATTTAAGGCTCAAAGAAGAAACACCCTAATGTGCTGATTTATCCATCCTTCAGAGCTCTTTGTTCTTTAGTTTGCAGGGATCCCGGTGTCTCATCAGTTGTGATGATGGAAAATACTACAGCAATATGAAGAAGGAGTGTGACCCGTGTCACAGATCCTGTGCCACATGCTCAGGTAAAGTACGACTTATCGCATAGGCACAATTATGTGTAATTGGATATGTTTGGTCTATATGACAACCTCTAACACTTTCATACTATGTGTATATATATTTCCTATATTTTTATCAAAAGGGGTGTACTCATTTATGCTGAGCACTGTGTATACATAAATATACTTATAACAAAACTTGAGAACAATAGTTGAATGCAAACAGGGATATACTTTTTATTTTTCCAAAATCCACATGAATAAAGAGGTAAAAAGCAAGTAAAGGATACAATGAGAGTGGGCGTGGCCAGACGTTCCCCGCAGTCTCATTCGTGGTGGTATGACCCTTACAATCTTTACTACTGTTTGCACCTGGCGGCAGGGCTCTTTCATCCCAGAGCAGGGCACTAACTTCTGGTGCAGCAATTTTAGCACAAAGCACTTACACTTAATTTTGGGCTAGGCAGCTGGAGGTTTATCATTACAAGGGCTGTGTCAAGCACTTTGAATATTATGAAGTCAGCCTAATCTGTATATTTGGATATTCTCTTTAACTTGGTCCCATGTTATATACAATGAAATTGTTTAGTTTTACTGATGTCTTGACTTCTGGGGGCATTTAAGCTCATTGTAAACCCTTGATGTGCATTGTAATCAGTAGTTTGAGTCTTATTGTATGTATAACCCCACTTTGTATATCGGGGATTCCTCTGTTCATGCAAACATTCTACCTTCATATTGAACACCTCTAAACCTCCTTGTATCCTTTACTTGCTTTTTACCTCTTTATTCATGTGGATTTTGAAAAAATAAAAAGTATATCCCTGTTTGCATTCTACTATTGTTCTCAAGTTTTGTTGTATTATGCATATAGTTGTGCAGTCTGATGAGTTGTTTAGTCTCATACACTGGAAGCTTAAAGTGTTAATAAATATACTTATGTTTGGCATATATATATATTTCCAGACCATAGAATTTTTCTGGTTGGGCTGATTACAATATCCTCTAGTCTAAAGGAGCAAAAATATATCCAAATGTCAATTGATCTAATTAAAACAAGGACATAATTTACATTTAATTATGTTGCCCAGGAATATTTTTAATTATAATTTCCTTTTTATCCTACCTAATATCTGTAAGGGAGAGTTTGGCTGGGGTCACATTTGCGGTACAAAATTATGATCCTGATCCAGTTTTGAGCTGATAAAAGGTTTGCAATCCGCAGCATGATTGCTATAATGGGCTCCTATGGAAGCCCATGCGGCTGCCGCAAGGCACATGTGAATGCCTGCGGCAGCCGTATGCTTTGTTCATCCCTGCTGCCACAGGGATGAACAAAATGTTAAATGTTATTAATAGATGTGGGCAACATGTCTCTAGGGGGTGCCCACCCTCCCTAGAGACATGCTGTCCACACAGGTCGGCATGTGAGAGGTTAATTCTATATTTAAAGGGATCCGGTCACCCCCAAAACACCTCTAAACCTATTAAAAGCTGTCCCTAGAGCATATTAACACTTTCCCTACACTCCTTTTACCTCCTAAATGCACCTAGTCAAAGTGAATAAAAACGTTATTATAGTACCTCATTACTGATGATAATGAGTGACTATGCTATTCATAGTCACTCATCCAGACTGCCCTTCTTCTTCATATCACGCCTGAATAGGCGTGATCTACATCCCAGATTCAAATTCGCGCCTCCCTGCACGCCTGACAGCGCGGCACGGGTGTAAATACGTCACCCGGCGCCGGGAATGACGCGGATCGCGTCACCCAGCCACACTGCAGCCTCGGACGACACAGGGCACAGCGGGGAGGCGTGCAGGGAGGCGCGAATTTGAATCTGGGATGTAGATCACGCCTATTCAGGCGTGATATGAAGAAGAGGGGCAGTCTGGATGAGTGACTATGAATAGCATAGTCACTCATTATCATCAGTAATGAGGTACTATAATAACGTTTTTATTCACTTTGACTAGGTGCATTTAGGAGCTAAAAGGAGTGTAGGGAAAGTGTTAATATGCTCTAGGGACAGCTTTTAATAGGTTTAGAGGTGTTTTGGGGGTGACAGGATCCCTTTAACTGTATCGCCGCTATTGTCTGCTTTTTCTATACTTTATAATGACAGCTGCCGGCTCCTGTGTTTGCAGGAGTATACTACGTAGTTTGTGTAAGCACCAGAGACAGGACAGCATCCTTTATAAGGAGCTGTCTCTGGTGCTTACGCCATTTGCATAGTCTACAGGCTGCTTTCCAGGGTCCTGATCGCTAATACAGTAGTTCTATGGCCATCGCACAGCCATAGAACTACTGTACATGATATCAGCACCCAGGACAGCAGCCTGTAGACTATGCAAATGGTGTAAGCACCAGAGACAGCTCCTTTTAAAATATGCTGTCCTGTCTCTGGTGCTTACACAAACTATGTGGTATACTCCTGCAAACACAGGAGCCGGCAGCTGTCATTATAAAGTATAGAAAAGCTGACAATAGCGGTGATACAGTTAAATATAGAATTAACCCCTCACATGCCGACCTGTGTGGACAGCATGTCTCTAGGGATGGTGGGCAGCCCCTAGAGACATGTTGCCCACATCTATTAATAACATTTAACCCTTTGTTCATCCCAGCAGGGATGAACAAAGCATACGGTAACCGGATTGCTCCGGATTACACATCCTGAGCAACCCGGTTACTGCATGCGGTGATAAAGACATTTTTTCACAAAAATGTGTCTGAAGGCACTTGCGATTACCGCATCTGTAACCGCAATTAGCCTTACAAGTGTGACCCTAGCCTTAAAAGGTTGTTTTTCCAAAACTTTTGTGAATTCTGTTAGGCTCTTTTTCCTTCGAAAAGTAGCTTCCTCCTGGTATGGAGGTTTTTTTTAAAAAAAAACTTCTTTTTCTATAGACTTCTGTACAGGAATGGCAAATTCATAAAAAATACATGCCATTTAAAAAGGCAAAGAACAATGGCAAAAAAAAACAATTTCTGAATACCATGCTTCGATTACATGCATTCAGCATGACAAGTTTTGCCCCTCCCTCTTCTGTCCTCATATAATATTCATGTTTTCTTATCTACAATTCGGGGACAAGAGATCTCCAAAGGAGTATGACCATAGTTAACTTTACATCTCTCTACTTATACTGTGGTACATTCTTTCTTTAGGCAAGGAAGTAGTTTAGATTTAGAAGGACATAACATTTAGGCTGGGTTTACATGTTCGCATTCACATTTCGAGTATAGACAGCTACGACCAGTCCAGCAATGGGAAACCTGGTCTGAGGTCAACAGTCTTAAAAATGTATATGTGATTGTGGAGTTTAGTTCAGGAAACTAATGGGTCAGAACATGGAGTCCTGGGTGATAATTGATTCAACAGACATCATTATTTTTTTCTTTGCCTTTTTATTGTATCTCCTACGTTGATTCTATGTTTATTGTATGTAACTACTGTTCTGTATTACCTACCATTCTGTATCGTATACGTACCATTGTACTGTAAAGCGCTGCGGAATATGTTGGCGCTATACAAATAAAGTTTTATTATTATTATTATTGCCTTTGTCATTAGTTGGAAGTAGTTAATTGTAATCCTTTCATATGTAGATTAAAATGGGTAAGAGTAATATATGTAAGTCTTCATATCATGTTATGTTTTATTAATCCAGGTCCTGGAATAGATAATTGTTTAAATTGCGCAAAAGAAATGTTCTTTGAAGATGGACGTTGTGCCATATCATGTGGCTCCCAATATTATATGGCACCACCAAAAGTGAATGGGTTCAAAACATGTAAAAGGTAAGTATTACTGATGTACAGGAATATGCCTTTAAGAAGAAGAAAATCTGTTTGGAGAGTGAGATGTTAGAATGCAATAATATATCAGTATTGGATTGCGGCATTAATGTATGTCCTCAGGCAATAATGATCTAATAACTAGAAATAGGACATTAATAATGTAGAGAACATGATACAGAAGGCGTAGTGAACATATGACTAAAAATAGTTCAGAGAAAAACATTTGAAATATCGCTGACTATCCAGCAGGCAAATATCTGTAATTTTAAGTGTTTTTCTTTTGTAATAAATTACTTAGTCAATTCCTACATACTTGTAAAGCTTACATATGATGCATGAAACACGAGTGCCAATATTTTTTGCAAAGTGAGTCAATGGCTATTGTAAGTCACTTGATACCTAGCCAGTGGCATGCAGTTAAAATTTTAATTGGAGGTACAGTAGTATTCAAAATAATAACAGTCCAGTATGACTAACCAGATTATTCACTGTTTTGGGTCTAAATTATATTACCACATGTGAAACAATTTACCAGTTAGTGTAGTAGATTCTTAGAAAACCAACAGACTCAGCATTGATCTGCATGTATTTCAGTCTGTGTATATGAATATTTTATTGAAAGAGGTTGTGCTCAAAATTATAGCAGTGTGGAGTTCAATTAGTGAGGTCAATCATTTTGTGGAGAATCAGGTGTGAATCAGGTGGACCTTATTTAAGGGTGAAGCTAGCAAAAACATGCATTTCTCTTTGAAAGCCTGAGAAATATGGGGCGTTAGAGACAAAAGACAGTTTACTTTGATTAAAATGTTGATTGGAGAGGGTACAACATCTAAAGAAGTAGAGACAAAGATAGGCTGTTCAGATAAAATGATCTCCAATGTTTTAAAGTGGAAAGCAAAACTAGAGAGACATGGAAGACTGAAGACTACGATTTGAATGGATTGAAGAATAGTCAAAATGGCAAAGCCTCAGCCAATGCTCAACTTCAGAATGATCAAAGACAGTATCAAGTTACTTGTGTGTGCTGTAACAGTTAAGGGGATGTCAGACGCGTCAATATCGCTGTCAATGTCGCTCGTACGTCACGGATTTTCAGTCGCTCGAGCGACATAAAAGTGACGCAGTAGCGACATTGAAGCGTGTGACCAAGCGATGCAACCAGCGACATGTCGCCGATCGCCGATCGCAGGTTTCACTGCCAGATGTAAAACCTGTCGCTCATCGCTCAGTAGACCTTGTGCATCGCTGCGTGTGACACTAAACTCAGCGACGTATTTTCTATTTTGACAACGTACAAGCGACTAAATAAAATCGCTCGCAAGATGGCGACATCACCGCATCGCTGGGTCATATTGACGCGTGTGACATCTTACCTGCGATAATTTCACATCGCTCAGGCGATTAATAATATGTGACGCATGAGCGATATTGCGGGCGACATTGACACGTGTGACAGGCCCTTAAGAAGATGCCTTTTTGAAGCTAATCTATTAGTGAGTTGGTCGACAGGGTAGGGGTACTTGGACACCGGGACAGGTTGTTACCTAAGTAGGGGGGGATATCACGGCTGGTCGGTTCCCGGTTCTGTGACCTGGACCCTCAATGGCGGGGATGGTGGGGGATGATGATGATGGATGGGGGAATGGTAACGTGACGCCATATGTGGTACCTGGTAACATGGATACCAGCGCTGCGGCCGGCTGCTGAGGTGATGGAGGTGCAGCTCAAAGTAGTACAGCTCCCCACAGGTGGCGTTTTACCTCAGGGCAGCGGGGTGGATGAGGGGTGTAGTAGTCCTCACCAATTTGATGCTGTAGGAGCCCCCTGGGCAGCGGAGAAAATGAGAACAGACACCAGATCAGCTCAAGAAGTCCTTTACTTGTACCGGATGAAAACAGATACACAGTACAGTCTGGTTTAACGGGGTTGCGGCCACAGATTTTGAGGAGTCTGCTGAGTCTGTTGGTGGTATGTTTGCAATAGCTTTCTGGGTCTGAATTCCCCTTTAAATCTCATTAACCACACTAAAGAGCCCTTTCGCCGGTACCCTGGTCTGTTACTGTTAGGTACAGTCGGTTCCTTACCGGTAAGGACTGGAGCGACAGCAAGATAATCGTCCCGCCAGTGGAATTCGGTCCTTTCTCTATAGTGTCCTGGACCCAATTTGGGACATAGGTAGGGATTCAGTCCATGGCGCTATGGCTTCCTTATGTCAGTCCCACAGCTTTTCGGTTTGCAGTCAGGGATAGACCAACTGACTTCCTTGGCTCCGGTATGCCGGTGACGACCCGGACTCCCCAGCCGGCTCCAACCGGTCTTGGTTTGTCCCCTCCAGTGTCTGGGTCACCCTCTCCAAAGAGGTGCCCTCCTGTCCCGGACGCAGTCTCCTGACGTCCGCCTTTGCTGCTTCCTCAGCACTTTCCTTCTTCTGACTGACTAACTGTCACTCTAAGTTTCCCGCTCTACTCTAGGCTCCACCCCCTGGGACCTACTGATTATAGGCCCCCCTGTCCTAAGGTGGCCTATTGTATGGGCGCTTATGACAGACTCTGTGAGAAACCCCATATCCCTGACTACGGAGGCACTATACATTCTGTTTGGGGTGCAGTACCTCCCTGTGGCGCCTTCCCATAGGGGTGCCACACATTAGCTAGAAATCCCTGCAAACTCCCACTGTTTAAAAACAGACATGTACTGAATCTGATACAATTTGCAAAAGGACACATCAACTGGCCTGAAGAGAAATGGAAAAACATTTTATGGACTGATGAAAGTAAAATTATTCTTTTTGGGTCCAAGGGCCACAGAGAGTTTGTCAGACGACCCCCAAACTCTGAATTCAAGCCACAGTACACTCTGCAGACAGTGAAGCATAGTGGTGCAAGCATCATAATATGGGCATGTTCCTCTTTCAATGGTGGCGGGCCTATTTACCGCATACCAGGGATCATGGACCAGTTTGCATATATCAAAATACTTGAAGAGGTCATGTTGTCTTACATTGAAGAGGAAATGCCCTTGAAATGGGTGTTTCAACAAGACAACGACCCTAAACACACCAGTCAATGACTAAAATCTTGGTTGTATTCCAAAAAAATTGAGGTTATGGAATGGCCAGCCCATCACCAGACCTTAATCCAATAGAACACTTGTGGGATGACATGAAAAAAAAAACGTTTCTGAGGCAAAGCCAACACATGCAAATAAATTGTAGGATGTACTCAAAGCATCCTGGGCTGAACTAACAGTTGACATGTGCCAGATGTTGGTTGCCTCTATGCAACATAGATGTGAAGCATTTTTAAAAACTCAAAAAGAGTACATCATTTGAGTTTGTAAAGACAAATGCAAACACTGCTATTTTTTTGAACAGCCCAATGTTCATTTTTTTATATTTTCTGTATAGTAGTTATCAATTATATAGATTTCTCTTCATGTTTTGATTTAGAAAACAGTGTGCAATGTTCCCAATGGATGGAAATAAAAAGTATAAAGACTTTGTGCTTAACTCTCATGTTTTTGAACATACTGCTATTATTTTGAAAATAACCGCATGCATTGGGAAATACTCAGATGCCGACCATCTAATGTGTACACTGTGTGCAGAATTATTAGGCTAATGAGTATTTTTTATACATGTTGTCCTACTCCAAGCTGTATAGGCTTGAGAGCCAACTACCAATTACCGTATTTTTCGCTTTTTAAGACGCACTTTTACTTCCCCCAAAGTGGGGGGCTAAAAGGGGGTGCGTCTTAAAAAGCGAATCTGAAAAATAAGCCATAAAAAAAAAAAAAAAAAAAAAAAAAAGATTACCTGTGGGGGGAATGTGTGTGTGCGGCAGATGAGTGGGGGTGCCGGAGGCAGGCTCCGTAGGGTGAGGGGCACAGCTGCACTACCAGAGCTGCGGGGGATGATGGGCGTCACCATATTCTCTCTGCCCGGCTGCAGTGCATTCACTAAGCAGTGTGCAGCCGGCCGGAAGAGGTAGAGACTCCAGAATGGCCGCGGGTCTCCGTTATGGCCGCGGCCATTTTGTTGAAGTCTCTCCCGACTGTCTGCACACTTAGCAGTAGTGAATGCAGCCGGGCAGAGAGAATATGGCGGCGCCCACCACTCGCTGCCGCCGATCATCCCCCGCAGCTCCGATCCTGCACCAGAGCCCCCCAGCAGCGTCGGTCCTGCAGTTGTGCCTCTCACCCTCCTGAACCTGCCTCTGGAACCCCCACTCAGGAGCCGCATGTCGGTAAGCCATTGGGGTCCGGGGGGCAGGCTAATAGGAAGAGGCACAAAAGAACACAAAAGGGCAATACACAGGATGGGGACATATAAACAAGATGGGGGGGACATAGTTTCAAGATGGGGGGCATGTATACATGATGGGGGACATAGTTTCAGGATGGGGGCATATATAAAGGATGGGGGCATATATACTAGTTGGAGGACATATATATAGGATGGGGACATGAGGTATACACAGGATGGGGGTCATATATAAAAGATGGGGGCATATATACAGGTTGGGAGGACATATATATGCAGAATGGGGGGCATATATACAGGATGGGGGGCATATAGATAAGATGGGGGAATGTATATGCCAGGATGGGGGGCCATATTTACAGCATGGGGACATGTATGCCATGATGAGGGATATATATATCAGGATGGGGGGGCATATGTACCAGGATGGGGACATATATACAGGATGGGGACATATATACCTGGATGAGGGACATGTATACCAGGATGAGGGACATGTATACCAGGATGGGGGCATATATACAGGATGGGGACATGTATGCCAAGATGAGGGACATGTATGCAAGGATGAGGGATATATATACCAGAATGGGGGGGACATATATACCGGGATATAGGGTGGGGGGTTTATGTACCAGGATGAGGGACATATATACTGATTTGTAAGACGGATACTGACATAAAACGGACCCCATTTAACATTAAAAAATATTTATCTTCTCTTTTCCTTCACCAAATTTGGGGTGCGTCTTATAATCAGGTGCGTCTTATAAAGCGAAAAATACGGTAAGTAAATCAGGTGATGTGAATCTCTGTAATGAGGAGGGGTATGTTGTAATGACATTAACTCCCTATATAAGGTGTGCTTAATTATTAGGCAAATGCCTTTCCTTAGGCAAAATGGGTCAGAAGAGAGATTTGACGGGCTCTGAAATGTCCAAAATTGTGAGATGTCTTGCAAAGGGATGCAGCAGTCTTGAAATTGCCAAACTTTTTAAGCGTGATCACTGAACAATCAAGCGTTTCATGGCAAATAGCCAACAGGGTCGCAAGAAGCGTGTTGGGCAAAAAAGGCACGAAATAACTGCCCATGAATTGAGGAAAATCAAGCGTGAAGCTGCCGAGCTGCCATTTGCCACCAGTTTTGCCATATTTCAGAACTGCACCATTACTGGAGTCTGAAAAACGACCACCTTTGAACAAGAAACATAAGATAAAACGTCAAGACTCGGCCAAGAAATATCTTAAGATTGATTTTTGAAAGGTTTTATGGACTGATGAGAGTGACTCTTGATGGGCCAGATGGATGGGCCAGAGGCTGGATCAGCAAAGGGCAGAGAGCTCCCCGACTTAGACGCCAGCAAGGTGGTGGTGGGGTACTGCTATGGGCTGGTATCATCAAAGATGAACTTGTGAGACCTTTTCAGGTTGAGGATGGAGTGAAGCTCAACTCCCGGACCTACTGCCAGTTCCTGGAAGACAACTTCTTCAAGCAGTGGTACAGGAAGAAGTTCAAGAAAAACATGATTTTCATGCAGGACAATGCTCCATCACATGCATCCAACTACTCCACAGCGTGGCTGGCCAGGAAAGGTCTAAAAGAAGAAAAAATAATGACATGGCCCCCTTGTTCAATTGATCTGAACCCCATAGAGAACCAGTGGTCCCTCCTAAAATATGAGATCTACAGGGAGGGAAAACAGTACACCTCTCGGAACAGTGTCTGGGAGGCTGTGGTGGCTGCTGCACACAATGTTGATCATCAAGTAACTGACAGAATCTATGGATGGAAGGCTGTTGAGTGTCATTATAAAGAAAGGTGGCTACATTGGTCACTAATTTTTTTGTGCTTTGTTTTAGCATGTTAGAAATGTTTTTTTTCCAAATTTTGTGCAGTTATATTAGTTTACCTGGTGAAAATAAACAAGTGAGATGGGAATATATTTGTTTTTTATTAAGTTGCCTAATAATTCTGCACAGTAATAGTTACCTGCACAAACAGATATCTTCCTAAGATAGCCAAATCTAAAAAAATCCCACTCCAACTTCCAAAAATATTAAAGTGATCCTAAACCCAGAAACTGCCCCCCCTTATCTTTAGACCTGTCCCTGCACCCCCTCTTATCATTTCTAGCCATCCCTTTTGCAGAAAAAAATCGCTTTTGTAAAGTAAGAGAAAAAGTTATATTACTTTGTCCTGTGTGAGTTCTCTGTTTCTGAGGAAGCCGCAATGGGCGGGGCCTGTGTGCTGCTGCATTGTAATTATGCACGCCCCTCTCTGCTTCTAAGAGCCTGGCCGCGTCATGAAAGGGGCGGGGTTAAATCGCGTCATGCCGGAACCCCGCCCCCTTTCATGACGCGGCCAGGCTCTTAGCAAGCAGAGAGGGGCGTGCATAATTACAAGGCAGCAGCAGACAGGCATGCCTATTTGCGGCTTGTTCAGAAACAGAGAACTCACACAGGACAAAGTAATATAACTTTTTCTCTTACTTTACAAAAGCGATTTTTTTCTGCAAAAGGGATGGCTAGAAATGATAAGAGGGGGTGCAGGGACAGGTCTAAAGATGTGGGGGGGTCAGTTTCTGGGTTTAGGATCACTTTAAGCTTTGATATTTATGAGTCTTTTGGGTTGATTGAGAACATAGTTGTTGATCAATAATAAAAAATAATCCTGTAAAATACAACTTGCCTAATAATTCTGCACCCAGTATATTAAAGATACTGACTGATGGTCAGGAGAGATGTCAATCGTGCATATGTGATTTCGGACTGCTGATTGCATTGTTCTTCAGGAGATATATTTTCTGGCAGAATAAATAACATAGAAGCCAAACTAGCTGTCCAGTATATGAGAGAGTCGGCTGAGATGCCTGTCTGCCAAACAATCGTTTGAAACATCATTCAGCCACCTGCTATCTAAAGGATAAAACATAGCCCCAGAGAAGCAGTGGGTGAAGTATACCATGACTCAGCTGTGTAGGGCTTAACAGGAGTCAAAACTTTATATAGTCTGGGGAGCAGGGTGACAAGTTCAAGAGGGGAGGAGAAAAAGGGAGGAGTAGGAAAAAGAGTGGGGTCTTTTATAGGGCTGCTGGGGAGTGGCCTACTAGTCCTTCACATAGGCACCCCACTGAGCTGGATTCTGGAGCTCCAAGAACCTCCTCACCCAAATTTTTATATCATCTGTATGTTTATGTTTTGTTATAAAAAAAAAAAGCCAATTTGGACAAAAAAAAACCCAAAAATATGGTCTGTGTGGCTTCTGGGATAGGAATTAACTTGGGGTAAGGGGATAAAGGGGGTGTTAAGGGGTTGAGAAAAGGAAAAAGGGTTAGGCTGGTTTGACACTACCGATTTTTGGAATCCGGGGTTATGCAGGTAAAACCCGAATCAATTATAATACCGGTATGGGAGCAGACAGATGCACCTTTTTTTGCAGGATCTGGTGGAAAATGTCGTGCCCCTTAGGGGGCGTGTCATTTCAAACTTAGTTCTTGGCTTGTTGAGCCCAAAAACTCAGATCCGGTGTTTGGATCCAGCGGCATCTGAACTTTGGCGTATCCAGGTTCAGTAGAGCCCCATTGTAATTCAACACGCATTGCCTCACATCCGGTTGTCACAGTTTTGTCACGGAGACCAAAATTGATCCAAAATGCGTTTTTTGTCTCAGTGCAAAAAACACGGAGAGCCAAATCAGATGTGGATGCATCCAGTTTAAGCTGGATTCACAAGGGTGCCGAAAAATGGTAGTGTGAAACCAGCCTTAGGCAATTCGGGTTCAACCTCTACATTACTGCAGTCATATGTGTAGCCAGCTTAGGTCTGTGCATGTTTGCGGCAACAGAATATAAATTTGGTGCTCTCATTCACTGACAGCCAACTAAGTTCCTACTCACATCTTCTCTGAATGCTTAGAGCAAATAGATCCTATTTTATCTGCTGTACGAAGAGCACAGCATGCAGTGTTACTTTTTTGTCAAATATAAGCAGGGGCTGGCTGGCAAATTTTAGCCTGTGGGCAAACACACAACAGCGGCCCATGAGTAGTGGCCCATTCTTGAAGAAGTTTGGAGATCTTAAGCTACAAGTCTACAGCCACTATATATGGATCCTCATATCGTGCACACTGTGAGGATTCTCTAGAGCCAGCTGCAGGAGTTGGCAGTTATGTGATCTCAAGTATGTGATATGTATACTCTCGGCCACATTACAACTAGACTGTTTGTGGCCTTGTTCAATACAGTTGCATTAAGTAAGGACAAGCAAGGCTAGTTAGCATGTGACCTCATGTATGCAAATCATATACTTGCAGTCACACACCGCCAAAACATCACAGCACTGCGAGAAATGTGAGGATTCACAACTCTGCAGTCACAAAGTGACTTGTAGCTTAAAACTGGACAACCCCTTTAACATGTTTACCTCCGACTGCTTCATAGGCTATGTTCCTACTACAGCATTGGCTGTCTGAGAGCTGCTCAATGAAAATACTGGCAGCACTCGGATCAGCTTAGATGAGCGTTTCTATTGATCAGACAAATCACATACAGTATTATGCTCATGTAGTACCATTTTTAAACTGGGTATACGTTTTCAGATATGTAGTAAAGCAAATTATGTGATTCTTCTCATCATTACCTAGGATTTATTTTTCCAATGCTCTATACTTGTCACACCTTGACCTGTCTACAGAACCTCAGATATCACATATGAAACCAAAGAATTTTCAGTTTCAACATAGCCATGAAGCACGTTATGGTTTGCTATATGTGTACATGATCAGAACCAGTAGCAGAATGAAATGACAGAACCACTGACAAGTAGATATATGCAGCGACAGAACCACCATCAGTAGATGAATGCAGCAATAGAACAACCATCAGTAGATGAATGCAGGGTCAGAACCACCATTAATTAGTAAATGAATACAATTCAGAACCACTATCAGTAAATGAATGCAGGGTCAGAATTTCCATTAGTAGATGAATGCAACAACAGTACCACCATCAGTAGATGAATGCAGGGTCAGAACCACCATATGTAAATGAATGGAGGGTCAGAACCATCAGTAGATGAATTCAACAACAGAACCACAGTCAGTAGATGAATGCAGCACCAAATCCACCGTCAGTAGATGAATGCAGGGACAGAACCACAGTCAGTAGATAAATGCAGCGACAGAACCAACATCACTATATGAATCCAGCGTCAGAACCACAGTCAATAAATTAATACAATATTAGAACCACCATCAGTAAAAGAATACATTAGAACCACCATCAGTAAATGAATATAACATTAGAACCACCGTTAGTAGACGAATGCAGCACCACACGTAGTACAGTGATCAATTTCAGTGTCAGATCAGCCCAATGATACACTTGTATGACATGAAGATATACTTCCCAGTATGTCCTTAACTATGGTAAGGAGGACTGGGAGTTGTTGTTACCTTCATCATCAGACTGTGGACCATACAGGAACCTCGTGCACTGATGAGATGTAGTAAGTATTGCAAACATTTACATTCTGGTACCTTATAGATGACATTATACCTGATTGGAGTCATTCCCGTCCCATTTGTCTCCATGTAAAGATAAAATAGGGAGGGGGACAAGAGGCGCAATAGTGCCCTATCACTAGTGACACTTATATACAGTGGTGGTGCTGTGAAGCTGCTCACCTGGTCCAGTTGTGATCCCCACAACTGGTTTGAAGGCGTTATTGGAAACGATGTTCCAGCTGCTGCAGGACCTCCACCAACCACTGGATAGTGGTATGTATCAAAGAAATGATGGGAGTGCTGGTGTCTCACGGTCCGCGCTGCTTCAGGGTTAAATAAACTCACCAAAGAGCCAAATCGATTTCCATCCTTTTATTCCTCCTCTCTCCTACGTGTTTCGGCGCCTAAAACCCTGATGAAGGTACCAGGATAGGCGCCGAAACGCGTAGGAGAGAGGAGGAATAAAAGGATGGAAATCGATTTGGCTCTTTGGTGAGTTTATTTAACCCTGAAGCAGCGCGGACCGTGAGACACCAGCACTCCCATCATTTATTTGTTTCCATGTAGTACAGGTGCCATGATGAGATTCTGTGCCGTCAGCTAGTTTTTGCAGACTTTCCTCTTCTCCATCTTCATCAGCATTTCCTGACACGGTGCCCTTAAAAATAAAAATTATCAATATACTGCCAACAAAATATAAATATCTACCATGCTGCGCCCCTGACTAAATTGCCCCTCAATGTACTGTACTTCCTGCACAAAAAATCCCTAGACTGTATCTCTGTCTGCATATTATCCCTCCCACACCACCCATCTCAATAATGTAGCCCCTACACCACACTTCCCCATATTATACCCTTGCACTGCCCCTCCCATAATTAACCCCCACACATAGCACCCCTCCCATAATATACCCCCCACACCACCCTTCTCCATAATATACCCCCTACACCACGTCTCCTCATAATATACCCCCTACACCACACCTCCCCATAATATAATCCCATACAGCACTCCTCTCCATAATATATCCCCTTCACCGTCCCTCCCCTTAATATACACCCCACACAAAGCACCCCTCTCCATAATATAACCCCTACACCACTCCTCTCCATAATATAACCCCTACACCACCCCTCTCCATAATATACTCCCTACACCACTCCCCTCCACTCTCCATAATATCCCCTTCACTGACACTCCCCATAATATACCCCACACACACCGCCCCTCCTCATAATATACACCTCACACAAAGCACCCCTCCCCACATGTTATCTCTAATCTCTATAATGTACTCCTTCCACACTGCCCGTCTGAACATACATTCTCATACACACTCACGCTCATACACACACACACACATATGGCCCCTTTACACGTAGCTGCAGGTAACAGGTTTTCCACAGGTAACTTACTGGCTGCAGTGAAATCATGGAGACATGGTTCTATCTTGTTGCTGTGTACAAATGGAATAATCTCTCCATGATTTCACGGCAGCCAGTAAGTTACCTGTGGAAAACCTGTTACCTGTAGCTGCGTGTAAAGGGGCCAATACTGTACACTCATACACACACATTTACACACACCCATACACAGTTACACACACTCACACTTACACACACTCATACACTCGCAATGCTGTGTGGCTGCCCTCGTGGACTACTAACACCATGGATTCATGTCACATACAATATGCACAGCAAATGACGGATCTCTTCAGCAGCTCAGCTTCTGCTCTTCATTGGAGTGCTGCTCACCATTCTTCCCGCCTATTACCTTGTTCCCGCCTCTTCTGCCCCGCTCTGCGTCACCAGCAGCGGCAGTGTGTCAAGGTCACAGCATGATAACCTCATTACACTGCTGCACGCTAGGCCACGGTGCGGGAACAACCGCGAGACTCTGCTTTGTGCTGGATATCATGCATTCAAATGTATTCGCATCTCAAAGACGCAAATACATGTGGCTGAATCATGCACAATCAGGAAGGAGTCTGCCGGCCCGGCCGGAAATGTTTAGGCAGACACAATCAAAAGTGCAGTGCTGGTCCTCTGGTAGTCCTGAACAGCCGCTGGCCACTGAATATGAGGACACCACGTTGGAACTTGATAGACACCATTAAGTCAGTGGTGCTTGTCGATTTTCATTCTCATTTGATGCAAACCTAGCCTTATACCTTGAAATAGTAAGGAATTGAAACAGAAAAGTAAATTGGAAAGTTTGGTCACTTTTCATTTCATTCCTTTATATAAAACAGAAAACCTTTGAAATTTATACAAAGACTAGCAATATCTAACAAGTGAAACCCGTGTTCCTGTTTTCCAACACATGGATGCATACTGCATATCGGATTCTCCTGCTATAAAAGAACATAAATGGATAATTTGGAGAACTGCTGTGTTAGAATGAAGATGTCATTATTCACTGAAATAAAGGCCTGCGATGGGTGGGGGGAAGGGTGCATAGCGTCTTTTAGTTGTGTCTCCTGGGAGAGGACACGCATACATATATTCTCTATGAAATGAAGAAAATAAATAAGCATACTTGTGAAGTAGCAGCGAGTTGTAGTGTTTGCACTGCAGAATAATAAGCAGCCATCCCAAGGCTCAGTGTTTGGAAGTGACAGCTATGGCAAGGGATTTTCTTAATGTATGAACGAAAAATGTGGCGATTAATGTAAATTTCCCAATCTAATGAAACCCTTCAGCCCCCTGTACACATCAGATTAAAACAGCAAGAGGCTGTCACAGCTAATTACATCAAGTGGAAGCAGGGAATTCTGCTTTCAATTCCCCACATTAATGCCCATTACATAGCGTCACAAGGCTTCAGTGCTGATAGTCAGGATGGAGACATGATTTTATAGCGTAAAATGAGTCCAGCTGTGGTCCTTATAGTGGGAGGATTTGTAGCCAGCAAAAGTGTTGTCGTTCCGATTGGGATTAATGGAGATGCAATACGAGTTATTAGAATGAAATCATTCATGACAAGGCGTAAAAAGTGTCAACACATTCAGCTTCCGATTTGAAAATATACTTCTGCTCCATCAGAAGTCCCCAATACCAACCTGATGTAGAAATGTCCTAATCTGCCGCCTTCTGTGTCAGTCACTGGTCGCTGTCATCAGCAAACCAATGAAGAAACGCTTGTCTTACAAAGTTACAGAATATCATATGATTTATCTTTCTACTTAAAAATGTCCAGCAAATAATGAAGAGACAGGATTTGAACTATCTGCACTGACTACAACACAAAACCGGGATTCTTTAAAATTCTTTATTGTGTCGAAACGTTTCGTAGCAAATCTGCTACTTCCTCAAGGCGATTTGCTACGAAACACGTCAGCACAATAAAGAGTTTTAGAGTATCCCGGTTTGGTGTTGTGGTCAGCGCAGATAGTTCAAATCCTGTCTCTTCATTATTTCCTGGACACCTTCATCCACGAGAATCTGCAGCGACCATCCTCTTCATGCTTGTGAAGTGATTATGACGATCACAACTTGAGAAGGTGAGTGTACCTAGCAGTGCACCTTTCTACCTTATCCCATTTATGGCCCTATGTATGCTCTCCTCCTTTGTCTTTTACTTAAAAATGTAGAAAATGTCTTAGGGTGCATCCTCACGATCAGGAGACGCAGCGTGTTGGACGCAGCGTCTTTGCGCTGCGTCCAAAACGCTGCGTAGTACAGTAGTAGCATAGTGGATGGGATTTCAAGAAATTCCATCCTCACTATGCGTAACCCGCCCGCAGCGTGTTTGGAGCTGCGGTGCGGGTTGCCGGGAGTCCGCTCCTCCGCAGCATGTTTATTTCATGCTGCGGAGTCGGAAGCAGCTCCAATCGGGTGACTGCAGGGAGAAGCTAAAATCAACAAGAGCCTGCAGCACCCACAGCCATTGAGGAAAACTTAAACCTCCATTGTGGTGCCCGTTTACTACTAGGGAGTCATCCTAGTCAACAAGCAGTAAATGAATGAAAAGAGGAGCAGCACCACATACCAACGGGATCCTTTTGCAGTATCTTTATTCCAGCACCCCAGTGCGACGTTTCGGACTATGTCCTTTATCAAGCAAGGTTGCTTGGTAAAGGACATAGTCCGAAACGTCGCACTGGGGTGCTGGAATAAAGATACTGCAAAAGGATCCCGTTGGTATGTGGTGCTGCTCCTCTTTTTATTGATTTACTGCAGGGAGAAGCTGTCCTGCACCCGCCGCACACGGTGAGTACAGGGCGGCTGCGGTCTCCCTGCGGCCATCCACAGCTTCCCTCAGTTCTGGAGGAGCTGCGTCCAACATGCATCTCCTCCGGACCGTGAGGACATAACCTTACAGTTTTAGAAATACATGCTTGTGTTCATATCTTTTATACCCAATTCCTTTTCTTATTTATTTTAAAATAGATGTACAATATATGAATTATTTGAATAGTGAATTAATACTAATGAATTATAAAAATGGCTTATATTGCTTTACAGTTATGTAAGTAAAATATTCTACATATTTTCCACATTCTATAAGTACACAGTTGCATAAAATTAAAAAAGCATGGCTGCTTTTATTCTGCAGAATTCTTGTTGATAGGCTGTTTGACATTGCAGATTAGCCACATTCATTCATACAGTCCTGAGCTGCTGTACAACACACAGCCCAAAGTCATGAGTGGCGCTAAAGCTATTCCTTGAAAAAAATAGTCATACATTTCTAGTCATATTTAACGTCTTTAAAATAACTAGATTCAAAATCAAACCTTACATATCCATCAAGGTATAAACAAATATATTATCATCATCATCAAGCAACCTGTTACATTGTCCAATCTGAGGACAGCATGATATAGAGGAGAAGCTGAGCAAAATTATATATATATATATATATATATATATACGGTATATATATAAGAAAAGATTCAGTATCACTTGTATGTTATTCATATTTTCCTCCATAGCTTGTATGATATGAGTCAAGTTGGCGGTCCTACTACTGATTGATAGCTACCTGCATGCACACTCGCACAGTGATTCGGTGAGGACTGTCAATCACTGAATAGGACTGCCCACTGGACTCTTAGGCATGCAAACACCAATGAAAAAAATGCAATGCAATTTTTACCACAAAAATGTATAGGAATCTGATCAGCTGCTCCTTTTCTATATCATCTTGTCTGCAAATCAGAGACCGTTTTCAACACAGAAGGTTCCCTTTAAGAATCATTTTTCAGCTCCTGTTCATCAATAGGCATTATTAATAATTGCTGTAGCTTACATGGAACATGTTACTGATGTTTTACAGATGTGATGGCAGCTGTTTAACATGTTCTGGGCCCGGAGACAGGAACTGTACTGGTTGTCCGGACGGCTATCTACTAGAAGGCAGCACCTGTTTGGTTGGAACGGTCTGTAAAGATGGTGAGTCGATGCGTCAGTTTGATTGATGCATTCAGTTTTTTATATAGCTTCAGTAGTAAGAACAGGTGAAGGTTATTGGCTTAACCGGATGTGAAATTTGCACTGGTAAGAAGAGAAATGCAATATTTGCTAGAGAAATGTATTTCTATTAGCTATTCCGGTTGTGGAGCTGTATTATGATAAGCACTTTGATAAAGGGCTGAATGCATGTCTAACAGGAGGGATGAGTGAAGGATTGCTTAAACGTGGATTGTAGTCTGCGGTGTATATTTACTTATCTGTGAATACCCAACTTTTATAACCATCATGCCCTTCAGATAAATTGCAGTGTCCTACATCAATTTATTTTTACTGCCACTCATGCTAACCTTATGAAGAACGTCAATGTTAATGTAGGTTGAGCACACAGTACTAGGACATGATGCTGTGAATATTTTCATTTTGAGCAGCAGGTTTTTATTTTGTATAGTCATGCACTAAACTTCCATTGGGAAGCGAGGCAGGCAGCATAGCAAACACTGGAGCTGATAGGTTTGCTCAATGCACCCAGCAATTTCATAGATTCAACCACAAAGAGCCGTTCAGCAGCAGCCGCTGAGCTCATGCTATAGAGTGTATATTAGAAATGAGGGGTGTCATGCCTATGTCAAGTGTAAGTGACCTTTTATCAACAAGCACACATAATTGGCATCTCACAGGTTAATGACATGGACTACATTTATTTTGTATAATACTGATAGTGATTGATGTATCTCCTCCATTTCTGCATCTAGTACTCAATGTACTCTGTCTCTATGATTAAATACACAAAGCAGAGTATAGGCTTCCCGCATCTAGTCTCAGAGCAGAACATAATTAAGCAGCTCTAACTAGATCATTGAATGATATCCAGTGATATAGCATAAACAATTACATTATTGTGTTTTCATGAAAAACCCATTAAGGTAAAATGCTTTGTTTAATCATTCCCTGTCTACGTGCCATGATCATAAATAGATGCTGTGTGGCAGTCCACAGTCATTAAGGAAATACACAAATTGCATATGACTAGTAACTTATGGCATAATCAGGAATAAATAGCACATACAACTGTATCATTATCTACAAGTTAGGAGGATATTATATGAAAAATGTAACGGAATTGGATCCTTTGTTTTTGATTGTGAAATGCAACTTCCTTTTATCACTATCTATCCACCATGTTTAACTAAGAGTTCTTTATTGTCTACCTCATTTTCTAAATTAAAAAAATTGATCAGCTCCTATGTGAGCCTTTAAAGCCTTATGGTACCTTCACACGCCGCAATATCGGCTGATGATATGAGGCGATCTAACGTGCGCGTGCACGTTTTTCATGCTCGCCCCAGATCGCCAGTGGCGGTATTACACGCCGCAATCTCGCCCTGAAATAAAGGCGATGTGTCGCCCCGGAAATCGCCTCACCCACAGCGGAACCAATCTGGTCGAATTCCCTCGCCGCTTCACACACCGCAATCCCAAAGGCAATGTGGGCGTACATGTTGAGCGCGGTAAAAGATAGGCATACCGCAGTGGTTACCACGCCCCTTACGTTCCGATTGGGCAGCCTGCTCTGGAAGGCTGGCTAATACATGACGCCATTGCCATTGTGTGGTGCTGGACGGACAGCTCATCAAATATGGCGCGGTGTCAATTGACAGCCAATGGGAACACAGTAGCCACCACCAGTCAGTTCACACGGGGTGCGGACTACAGCACGCTGTGGCACGCCTATGGGAAATCATAGGCGACTCTGATTCCATCACTATCGCCCTATCACACGCCACAACACAGAAATATCGCCTTCATGATTGTGGCTGATTTCAGAGCAGTGCTCAGGAATCAGGCGACAGGCAAGAGGCAATTTATCGCCGCGAAATTCCCCAATCACACGCTGCAACTGTGAGGCAGTTTCACGGCGATTGCTTCAGGGCGACATTTTGCCTTTAGGATTCCCAGGCGAGATTGCGGCATGTGAAGGTACCGTTACAGTCCTTGTAATGACAAGGGTACTTGATTTTATATAATGCGTACTTAGAATATGGACGAGATTTTGTTTGAACCCAAATTACTTATGTGGCCAGTTCTAGAATGTGTGTAGCCCGATGTTAATGAATGGCCTCTTCCCCTTTGGGCAACTAAGGTTAAAGGTGTTGTATCAATAAGACAACCTCTTCAAAAACCTTATAAAAGTATATATAGGTATAATAACTAGATCTGCTGCTCGAGACCTCCTTCTATTACTTGAGTGGATGACCAATTACAGTGAGTATGTTTTGCTCTGGTAAACCTGAGCCATTCATGTTTTATATGGTCAGTCATTAAGGGAAATGTATAGTCAGGCAAGTTTTTGTCTTCCGAGACCTCGTTAGGCAATGAGAAAGTAGAGTTTACGTAACTGGATCTGCTGCTCGAGACCTCCTTCTATTACTTGAGTGGATGACCAATTACAGTGAGTATGTTTTGCTCTGGTAAACCTGAGCCATTCATGTTTTATATGGTCAGTCATTAAGGCAAATGTATGGTTAGGCAAGTTTTTGCCTTCCGAGACAACGTTAGGCAATGAGAAAGTAGATTTTACATGAAAAACTGTTCCATTCCCAGGTCCTGGTACACGTTAGGAACCAAGATGTGTGATTGAGAATACCTGAGCAACTATCAATGTTGTAGCTGTTGCTATGAAGCTTTATAACCGCTATTGCTTTGAAGCTTAACAATGGCTGTTGACATGAAGCTTATTTATTTCTGTTGCTATGAAGCTTACCTACCACTATTACTTTGAAGCTTACCAATAGCTGCTACTATGGGGCTTACCGAAGGCTGTTGCTGTGAACTTTACCAACCACTTATGTTTTAATGTTTTCTAACATCTGTATGGTGAAGCTATATGTTTCAACTGATATTTCCTCTGAATAGAGATGTCCAATGTTTTTTCCCTTGTGCAGTCATTCCTGAATCCAGCCTGCTTAGTTTCTACCATCAGATGTCCGCTTCTCTTTGTCCATATCTCCTGCATGCTTAGTGGTTGTTCATCTGCGTTATTTATACAATATGCATAGAGTTTTGGCACTACATATATTCAGTGACCCCAGCACCCACATTGGTAATTTGTAGTGGCCAGACCAGAGCACTGCAAACTTCCTACTAATTAGTGAACCCTGTGATATCATGGCATCCCAGTGCATTACACATCATGACAAGGTCATGTCATTGCAGCGGCACATTAATTAAAGGAGGCACTCAATGTCACCAGGTAGTAGGATGTTCACAGTGCTTGGTCCTGCTGCCATGGAGTACTGAATTGGCCAGACCTTTGACTTCTGATTCCTATTAATTAAGCTGTTATTGTACGATATTAAATGTAATTTGTTGCCAATAGTTTTGATACACCATCTGTGGGCAGCATGATGTAAGGGCAGAGACCTTGAGTCCAGTGATATTCACTTACTAGACTGCTTAGGGTAGTTTTGATAAAATCACTGCTTTATCAACTTCAGACCTACCAGTCCCTGAATACTGAGCTCTGTGGAAGCCAATGCACATTGCTGATTGACATCTTTCTATGTCCACTGTGCTGAAAACTGCCAATCAGTGGTGGGGCATTGTTGTACTACATTGCTGCAGGTTTACTAGACTTCTAGTGATAATCTACATGCTGATAAAACAATGATTTTTTTTCTCAAATCTAAAGGGGGTGTCACACGCGTCAATGTCGTCAGCGAGATGATCGCTGACGACATTGACGGCTGATCGCTGGTGAGCTGTCACACAGACAGACTCACCAGCGATCAATTGACCAGTGACATCATGGAAACGATTTAAATATCGTTTCCACGATGTCCTGCTCCCGCTGCCAGCCTGCTGGAAGCGGGAGCAGCCTGGTCTCCAAGGTACACGTCGGGTAACTAGGCAGCGCTTGCTGCCTAGTTACCCGCAGTGTACCTTGGAGACCAGCTCCCAGCGCTTGTGACAGGCGCTGGGAGCTGGAATATCGCTAGTCCCGGTGTCACACGCAGCGATGCTGCGTGTCCACCGGGCGACAATCGCCAGGTTTCAGAGCTGGTTCTGAAACCTGGCGATCATCAACCAGCGATTTATAACGTCACGTGCAGCCGATATCGTGCAGGCGATATTGACGCGTGTGACACCCCCTTAAGGCAAGCACCCTAGTAAGTGACACATTGCTGGAATTAAGGTCTCTGTCTCTACAATATGCTGCTTTCAGATTGAGTGACAAAAATCTAGTGATAAATTCCATTTAACGCTGGATTTCACACATTCTAGTAAATTTGTTGCAGACATTTTTTAGAGCTGAAAATCTGTTTCGTTGCTATTACCGTACTTTCTGCAATTGTAAATTGACAAATTGACATTGGCGTGCATACGTTTTTCAGCCTTGAAACTCAAAAATGTATTTATGAATCCTGTTAAATCTCTGAAAATGATGAATCTGATAAAACCTGATAAAACTTAGGGATCAGTCTGATTCCTAACAGTATAAACAGCATCTGTCACTATAGGAATACGCCTTGAAATAGCTGAAGAAAGGACACAGCAGTCTTGATTCTTTTCAATTTCTGCTACAAATATATTGCTGCGAATGGGCTGTAAGTGAGGTGTTATTCTGAAGATACTATAAAGTCAGGGGCGGCTACATAATGTTCTCGAGTTCTGGGCAGATCTGTTGACCAAGGTTATGTGAGTCTGTTTGCAGTGTGCTGTGGTGCAGAATACAATATTCATGTGCTTGGAGATTAATGCTTGTGTTTGACTCACATCAATATCTTTTTATTCTTATCTTTAGAAATATTTCTTGATTGTTCGGTTTAGATGTTTTTTCCCAGCGAGCAATCATTTTACATTTCTAGTTCACATTTGATTTCTTCTCCTCTTTATTTCAATGACAGAATTTCCTTGAAATGTTTTCAGCCTATTGACAGCTAACAGAGAAAGACATCTCACAGCATAACCCTCTTCACACCAGCTTTATTTATAGAGAGTAAAAGTCAATTTGTCTTTCTTTATAGTGTTAGATGTAATTGTCAGAGTCATTTGTGTAGATGCTCAAATTCCCTATACACAATTTAAACACGTTAACTCTTATAATTCCCACTTGTGGCATGTTAAGGCTACATTCACACATTTGCGTTTTTTGTTGCACTTTTTTGCACGCGCTTTTTGCCCGGATTTTCAGCCGCATACAAAAATACGTGGGTGCTTTCACACACACGCTTTCTTCTCCCATAAGCGCAGGGAGTACAGGGGAGAAATCCTGGTTCCTCCTCCCCTCTGTGACAGCTGTGAGCCAGCCCCATTAGATTTTGTAGTGTATTAATATACACTGTGAAATCTAAATTAAAGGAAGGCAAATGTATGTAAAATAAAAAAGAATCAAATACTTACCCTCCGGCAGCCTGTTCGGTGATCTGGTGCGGAGAGAAAGGCAGGTACCAGATCAACAGGGCCTTGGTAATGTCAGAGTGACATCACGGGTGCTGATTGGCCGCTCGCTCATATCACATGACAGTGAGGCCAATCAGTCCCGGAACGTCACTCTGACATCACGACAGGTCTAGCAGGTCAATACCTGCGGTTGCTCCCGGCTCCCGAACACCCGGCGACCAATAAGTATTCATTCTTTATTATTTTTAATACATTTGCCTTTATTTAACTTTGATTTCGCAGTGTATATTAATACACTGCGAAATCTAATGGGGGCGGTCACAGGTGTCACAGAGGGGAGGAGGAAACCAGGATTCTTCCCTCCTCTGTGACATCAGATGCAGCAGCGCCGGCCCCTATAGGGAAAAGCACGGGCGCTGCTGCGTAAAGAATTGACATGTCAATTCTTTTTACGCCCACTACTTTTTCCTATGAAAGTGCTGCATATTTTTATGCACTGTCTGCACAGCAAAGTGAATTTCCAATTACTTTGCCGGCAGACAAAAGGCACATTGCGCATTTTGAAAAGCGCGCACAAAAATATAGATATGAAGATACCGTTACAGCTTCAATGTTGAACGATATCACCAACAATCTCACGGGACAGGTTGTTAGGACATCTTTTTGACATCGTTGGTGAGATGTCACACTCTAGATATCGTGAATGACGCACTAACAATGTGGCGAGCAGCTTTGTTTTGCACAACCTAGCGAACGATACTTGTTCACTGTTGTGAATAGGTGAAGTCGTTAACGTGTGTCAAACAACGATGCAGCAGGTTGGCTGATCGAGGATCTTTTATTTGAGAGCATTTCTCAAATCTGCGATCAGCGATCCAATGATTTATCGTAGTCGTATCTCTGTATCACACGCAACGACGTCCTAACGATGTCGTTTGAACGACTCCAAACCTGTGACATTTCAGTGATGTCGTTCACGATATTGTACCATGTAATGAGGCCTTAAGGACTGGCTTCAATTTGTAGCCTAAATCCTGTTGGTTAGTTCACTTTAAGATCTTCAGGTCCCTTCACATGTACCGGTAACCAATTTAGTTATTGAATGTTGCATTGTGTGGAAATAGCACAGGTAAGCTCCTACATCTTTCTCAGTAGATTGCACATGGACCTTAAAGGCAAATATCCCTTTATTTGTCAGTGACATTTGCAGATCATTTAAATAGTAATGGAATATGTCACATTAAAATATTTGCTTGTTTACCTAGGGCTATCAATCATAATGCATGTCAAGAGTATCCATGGTTTTTCAATCCTATATTATTTTCTTGTTTTTAGCAATATTCCTGTTGGTAGCAATTTTTATGTTGTTTATCTCTTACATTCTAGGCAAACTCTAAATTTGGAAATGGCTTTTCACCAGTTTGAGCATGTTAAACTTGCTGCATCATGGAATAGTGGCTGCAGAGCTGAATAAAATGTAATAAAAAAAAATGCTGCATTAATTTATCAACTCCGTTGCTCAGATATTAGCTTATAAAGTTTAGATGATAGTTTATTTTAAGTCCAACTGGGTGTAATCACTCTGGTGATGTGTACTTTGTCCCCTGCATGACATTTACCAATCATAAGAAGAAGGCGTTACGTAGGGGAAACAAATGAACATGACCCCAGGACAGAAGAACATGCTTTCTCCTGTGAAATGTGGTTTCAGCCCTGACCTCTGCAGCTGCTGCATATACAATGCAGAGCTAAGTGATTACAAACATTTCCAGCTTTCATCTCAAGACAGTTAGTGTGGGGATAGGGAGAATATAGCTGAGCTGTGTGTGATTACAAACACTTCCAGATCTTATATCAGGACAATATCAATTTGCGGGAAAGGCAAATCTGTTGGAGAAGAGCTGTGGTTGCAGATGCGCTTATAATAACATTCAACTCTGCTATATTCTCCTTCTATACCACACCGAATTGCCTTGAGAGGAGATATGGTAGTGTTTGTAATCACACTCAGCTCTAACCTATACTACACAGTAGCTGAAGAGATCAGAACCAAAAGAAAGACATGGTCTTCTCTTCCTGCAATATATGTCCTGCTAAATGCTTACTAAGGCTGCTTTCATATCAGCGTTTATCGCTGATCGCGGCAGTTGTGGTGAAAAACCTACAACTGCCGCGATTACCACATAACGGCCGCACTTGCGGTTCACCTGCGGCAAGCCCCCAATGTCTATGGGGCTTGCGGCAGGTGCGGTAAATGTGGTTTCGGCACTTGCCGCAGATGCGGCGCGAAAAACGCGGTCAGCCCGGTTTTTTCGCGGCCGCATCTGTCGCAAGTGCCGAAACCGCACTTGCCGCACACTTACTGCAAACCCCATAGACATTGCAATCGTTTTAATTACGAGGCACACACAGCTCAAATATCCGAAACCGCACTTGCCGCTACTGTCGCACCTTACCGCAACCCCATAGACATTTCATGGGGCTTGCCGCAAGTGATCGCGGTTATGCGGTAATCGCGGCAGATGCGTTTTTTTCACCGCATCTGCCGCGATTTGAAAATACCGCTGATGTGAAAGGGCCCTAAGAGTTAAGAATTTCAGGTAATCGCCAGTTGTGTTTATCATAAGTTATAAACTAAACTTCACAAGCTAATATTTCTGCTATGAAAGTGAGAAATAAAAAAATAGAAGCCACATTTTAATCAGCACTGTAGCCACTATTTGGTGATGTGGCCAGTTTAAGGTTATGTTCAGACTGTGTGTTTTGGTCTGTTTTTTTGTCACAGAAAACAGATCACTTTCTGTGATGCTTGGCACATCCAATGAATTTTCAGAAATGCTGTTCAAACGCTGCGTTTTTAACTGGTCTGTTTTTGGGGTGGAAAATGTTTCCAGAGAAAGAGTGAGCATGTCAATTGTGTGTGCTGTTTTTTCTCCTTTGTTTTTTCCCTTGAAACCATGGTTTATGGGGAAAAAAATGTATCAGTCAAAAATGGATCAAAAACGGAAGATGCCCTTTTGATGCATTTTTTTAAAAATAGATCCAGTTTTGCTGTTGAAAAAGACACAAAAACAGATCACTAAAAAACGGATCAAAAATGCAGAGTCTGAACATAGCCTAACATGCCCAAACTGGTGCAAGATTTCTTTAAATACATTTTCTATAAACATCATGTTTTCTGTTACCTGATTCCTTCTCTGAGATTATTGAATATTACATTCTTTGCTATATTTACCCACAATTTCTTGATGTAAAATTCTAATCTTGTACTGTTTTTTTTCTATTTTTCTCTCTTTTATCAATGGATGTCAATCACTCACTCTCCATGGACTCCTATATTCCTTCCTGTTGAAACCGTGTTGAATGAAATTTTAACTCTGATGGACCAAATTACCTTGTTTCCTGCTGCTGAATGGTTTCTCCCATCCAATCTTTTTGTTCTTACCAATCAAACCTTCCTCCATGTCCATCTTGAAAATCTTGACATTTCTGCTCCTTCCTACTGTCAACCTCGGGAAAGCAACGGAAGAAGCGTGGGCTGAGGGTGGCTTCTGTATGCTAGTTAAAAAGAACAACCTGTGCATAAGGAAAGTACTTCAGCAACTCTGCTGCAGAACATGTACACTCAAGGTGTGATTGAACTGCTGCAGAAGCTTCCACTTATTAGACTTCTAGATTTTTCATATTAATAAATAAAAAGCCACCTCTTTCTCTCACTCTCTAATGCCCTCATCCCCCTTTTGGTGGGGGGAACGGTGAACTGTTTTGTTGGAACTTCAAAGAAACAAACAAACTACAACAGACCTACCTTGTATCATCGGGTGTTTACTTTCAAGCACCTGGATCCACAGTCAGTATTGTGTGACCAAAGCATTGATGCCAAAATAAAGAGTCAGCTAATGATGTGATGTCAGCTTCAAGGTATTGCTTTTTCTTGTTTAGTGTTTGGCCTCCCCAAGGCAGAATGGGCTACAACGCGTTTTAACTCATTTAGTATTGAGATGGCCTGCCATTTAATGAAGGGATACAGTGATTTATGTCTTGTTTTTCTGTGAAATATAAAAATATTTATCCACATTTTTATTTCATTTGCTTATTTGTTTTCTGTTGACAAATACGCTTGGATGTCTTCTATTTGAAGAACATACCTGATGACACTATGACACCAAGGCCTATTTACCATAAGTGGTGTTTAGGTGTTGTAGTTTGTAGAGATCTGCCAGAAAAATTCTCAGGGTTTATCCAGATGTAAAAACATCAGCCAATGGATCAAAAGAAATTACAGTGACAATAAGAACGCAAGGCTTTAACGTGAAGGACACTTACGGAACCTTCAATGTAATGGAATGAAGATGAGGAGTCAAGGGCAGTACTTGTATAAATTCTCAGATTTTCATACCTGATCATGTTTCAGATGAGATATGTAAGAGTCAGATTAGAGTTTATGTGCTTCAAATACTAAGCATGTGTCGTACGTGTACAACTTAAAAAGTCAGAATTGCTCCAAATACCAAGCATTGCATATATTATATATATATATATATATATATATATATATATAGATCTCTCTCATATATATATAATGATTAGCTTGTTTAAAACCACAAAAAGTACTGTAAGTTATCACAAAAGGAAAAGGGCTGAAAGCTTTGCATGTTATCTTTATCAACGCTAACTTTGGAGTACAACCGGTCACGGCTGAAAGTATTGGCACCCTTGAATTTGTCCAGAAAATGAAGTATTTATCTCAGAAAGTTGTTGCAATTAAATATGTTTTGTCACACACGTTTATTTTCTTTAGCTAATCTCCCTTAATATGGACGGCAGATAAAATTTGACAATAGGTTGCAACGATTGATAGTCCAGATGGTGGATGAGCAGCTAAAATCAAGTTCAAAGAAATTCAAGCTGTCCTCAGATAGGATGCATCAGTGTAAGTGCAAACTCTCCACCAACATTTAAAGGGAACCTTTATGTTTTTTGTTTTTAAACCAGCCACAATGTTTTTTTTAGATCATGCACTTTGCATCAGGAACATCAGACTAGTTTTAATAAAAATCCTGTGTTTATCATAAAAAAGCATTTTACATGCTTAACTGTTTGCATTAGGTACCTTGACAATCAGTCATCAGGGTGGATACTTCAGGCTGGCAACAGTCACATCATCCACTGAAGACATGCAGTTTTTTAACATATTCACATTCTCCCTGGATTGTTATATATTGACATTGCTGAAGGATCTGCAGAAATTCACTAATGCTGTAGAAGGACATGTGATTTTGTCACATCCATGTGACTGCAATGGTCTGAGCTAAGTCCACATATCTTTCACTTTAGGCCTGCTTAGCTCTACTCATTATGGTCACATGTCCATGACACACCACAGGTCCTTCTACGGCATTAGTGAATTTCTACAGGTCCTTCAGCAATGTCAATATATTAGAATGCAATGGGGAGCATGACTACATTTAAAAAAATGCATGACTACATTGACTTGACATGACTGCTGCAAGCCTGATGACTGATTGTGAGGGTACCTAATGCAAACATCTAATCATCTAAAGTGCTTTTTTTTTGATAAATACATGGATTTTTTTTTAAAGCAGGTTAATGATACACATTGAATGATCTAAATAACATTGTGGCTGGTTTAAAAACAAAAAGGACATTTGTGCTTACACTGATGCACCCTGAGCCTTCAGGACAGCTTGAAGTTCTTCGGAACTTGATTTTGGCTGCTCATCCACCTTCTAGACTATCCTTCCTTGCAACCTTTCAGCAATTTTTCTCTGATGGTGGGTTTACACGTCCCGATATCGGGGCGATATCGTAGACAACGGCGCGGGAACGCGCATTTTTTTAGCGCTTTTCCCGATATCGCATCGGCGGTTTACACGCTGCAATATCGGGAAACAACGTCACTACGATGTGTACGCCCACCAACCCAGTAACGACCATTTAACATGGGAGTTAATGGGTGAGTTGCGAGTACACATCGTAGTTGTGCTGTTACACGCTATGATGCTGCTACAACGGCCATGCGATATCGGACGGTTGAATAGCACGCTCATTCAACCCCGATATCGTTTTGGCATCGTTCCAGCATCGCGTTGTACGTTCAAACCGTACAACGCGCGCCCGATATCGGGTCCAACTCGCGAACCACGTGACTTTTTGTCGGAGTTGGACTCCGATATCGCGGCGTGTAAACCCGCCATAACATCCATATTCGGGGAGATTAGCTAAGGGAGAACATCGATGTCAATATATTACAATGCATGTGGGGCATGACTACATTTAAAAAACTCCATGACTGCAGTTAAATGACATGACTACTGCCAGCTGAAGTATCCACCCTTATAGCTGATTGTGAAGGTACCTAAGGCAAACAGCTAAGCATCTATTGTGCTTTTTATGATAAATACATGGATTTTCTTTAACCAGGTTACTAATTTACAGTGCATGACATAAATAACATTGGAGCTGGCTTAAAAACAAAATAGAATATGACAGGTTCCCTTTAAATGAAAGGAAGTGCAATCACAGAAGACCTAGGAAGACCCCATTGCTGACACAGAGACATAAGAAAGCTAGACTGCAGTTTACCAAACTGTATGTGAGTAAGCCAAAATCTTTCTGGGAAAGCATCTTGTGGACAGATGAGATCAACATAGAGCACATCATTCTACTGTTTACCGAAAACAGAATAAGGAATGCAAAGAAAAGAACACAGTGCCTACAGTCAAATATGGTGGAGGTTCAAAGATGTTTTTGGAGCAGTTTTGATGCCTGTGGCACTGGCTGCTTTGACTATGTGCAAGGCATCATGAAATCTGAAGGTTACCAAAGGATTTTAGGTTGCAATACAATGTCCATTGTCAGAAAGCTGGACTGTCCAACGTCATGGGTCGTCCAGAAGGACAACGACCCCAAATATATGAAATTTAAAGTCTGTATGTAATTCCCATTGAACACCTGTGGAAAGATCTTAAAATTGCTGTTGGCAGAAGGCACCCTTCAAATATGAGAGACCTGGAACAGTTAGCAAAAGGAGAGTGGTCCAGGTGAGAGGTGTAAGAAACTTGTTGATGGTTATAGGAAGCGATTGATTACAGTTATTTATTCCAAAGGATGTGCAACCAAAGGTTTAGGTTTTTGTTGACAATTAAAGCCAAAGGTTTTAATTGTCAACCATTTTTCCGACGCATTTTTGGAATCTTGTGCGAAATTTGTTTCAATTAGCTGTTTTTCTCTGATTTTTTTTTGGGTGGTCCAATACACAAAGGAAATAATCGTGTATAAAAAAAACATGTAATTGCAATGATTTTCTAGGAGACATATTTCATATTCTGGAACAATTTCAAGGGTGCCAACACTTTTGGCGATAACTGTGTGTGTGGGTATTTATATACTGTTTATATACACACACACGTATAGATAGATATATGCATACTAGTGCATCTCAATGAATTAGAATATCATCAAAAAGTTAATTTATTTCACTGATTCAATAGAAGAAGTGAAATGCATATATTATATAGAGTCATTACAAACAGAATGATCTATTGCAAGTGTTTTTTTCTGGTAATGTTGATGATTATGTCTTACAGCCAATGAAAACCCAACGGTCATTATCTTAAGTATATTAAAATTAAAGTAGTGAGGATGAAGGGTTAAAAACTGCACTGCCATATTCCATGAGACATCAAAGAGTGAATACAATATTGATTTATTAGTCAATGTGTTTTAGGGCTCCCTGAAACATGACAATATTACATTGATTTTGATGATATTCTAATTCCTTGAGAAGAACTAGTAGATTGATAGATAAATATTTATATTTTGAAATGACTAATGTACCGTAAATTAAGAAAATCAAATAATTTAATTATTGTAGAAGTTATTTCAGAAATGTCTTTTATTTGATTGTCTGAATTTTTTTTTTAATTGTTTCATTTTTTCATTTCTATTTAAAAAAATGCACTCATTGCTTACATGACATGAAGGTGGTGCTCCTTTACTACAGGCACCAAATGTCAAATGTATATTTATGTCTTCTCATGAACTCATCATTTTTATGTTAGTTTTACTGCTTTGATACATAAATAAATACATTTTGGTAGGGATGCAATATATCATTTGCAAAGAAGAAATGTTAGATGTGTTTGTATCCAACCACTAAGTTTCTGCAGTCTGTAGAAATGATATAGTTGTCGGCAAATCTATTTTCATTCTATAGGTGCAGGCAATGGTCATCAATGTCTGCTGTCTTGGATAAATAATTGCATTGGGGGATTTTACTGTTCAAGTCCTTACTTTCCTTTCCTCCATGAAAATAACACACTAGTCAGCAACTTTGTAAAATTAAATGGATTTCACCAACACTTCTACTATCTGCAGAGCTGAAATCTCCCAGGATTCTTAGCCGCATCACTTCCTTCTCTGGTGATTTACATTTTGGTTAATGCAAATTGTATGCTGATGAAAAAGTATGTGAAATGTGTCTTTCAACAGACTTGTCAACCATTACCAATGATATATAACAGAATTGTGAATCCATCTGTGAACTAATAACAAAGTAAAGGAATGCATTAACTTTTTATGCTATAACTATTTATGCTTCAGCCATGTTACAAAGATGTATTTATATTTCATTTTCAGAGCATTGTCATTTATTTTCTGTTTAAAGGGAACCTGACCCCTCCAAATCACCCCCAACCCTATGAATCCCTGCACCCTCAGACATCCTTTCTAGTGGTCCTTTTGTGCAAAAAATGAGTGGGGTAACATTGACAAAAAGACCATTACACACTTACAATTCTGCAACTTCTTCTCCCTGAATAAGTCACACAGGGCAATCCCTGTGCAATACTAAGCCCGCCTGAGCCACCCATTATCACACCCCAATGGGCGTGATAAATAATGCTACTCCTCCTCGTCCTGCTGTATGGGTATAGCCGGTGACTATTTGCATTCACATCCGGTCATGGTGACGTCGGTACACCCTATCGGTTTAAGTGGACACACATGGCATTGACATAATGCGCTGCTCCTCTTACACACTGAAGTCAGTTGTCAGCATTAGAGTAGAGAAAAAGTGCATAGAATCATTTATTTTTATGTGTGTGGTGTGATGGGATGCACATATACCAGGATGGGCCCATGATGGGCATCATATACTAGGATGGTTGACATATATACCAGGATGGGATCGTATATACAAGGATGGGCTACATGATAGGGATGATATACCAGAATGTTATATGTGGGCATCATATACAGTGGGGAGAAAAAGTATTTAGTCAGTCACCAGTTGTGTAAGTTCTCCCACTTAAAAAGATGAGAGAGGCCTGTAATTGACATAATATGTAGACCTAAATTATGAGATACAAAATGAGAAAACAAATCCTGAAAATCACATTGTCTGATTTGGAAAGAAATATTTTCAAATATTAGTGGAAAATAAGTATTTGGTCACCTACAAACAAGCAAGATTTCTGGCTTTCACAGACCTGTAACTTCTTCTTTAAGAGGCTCCTCTGTCCTCCACTCATTACCTGTAGTACTGGCACCTGTTTGAATTTGTTATCAGTATAAAAGACATCTGTCCACAACCTCAAACAGTCACACTCCAAACTCCACTATGGTGAAACCAAAAAGCTGTCGAAGGCACCAGAAACAAAATTGTAGCCCTGCACAAGGCTGGGAAACTGAATCTGCAATAGGCAAGCAACTTCGTGTGAAGAAATCAACTGTGGGAGCAATAATTAGAAAATGGAAGACATACAAGACCACTGATAATCTCCCTCAATCTGGGGGATCAAAATGATCTCCAGAATGGTGAGCAAAAATCCCAGAACCACACAGGGGGACCTGGTGAATGACCTCAGAGTGCTGGGACCAACATAGCACAGGCTACCATCAGTAACAAACTACGCCGTCAGGGACTCAGATTCTGAAGTGCCAGATGTGTCCCCCTGCTTAAACCATTACATGTCCAGGCCCGTCTGAAGTTTGCTAGAATGCATTTGGATGATCCAGATGAGTATTCACAGAATCTCATATGGTCAGATGAAACAAAAGTAGAACTGTTTGGTAGAAACACAACTCGTCATGTTTGGAGGAGAAAGAATGCTGAGTTGCATCCACAGAGCACCATACCTACTGTGAAGCATGGGGTGGCAACATCATGCTTTGGGGCTGTTTCTCTGCCAAGGAATCAGGACGACTGATCCGTGTACATGAAAGAATGAATGGGACCATGTATCGTGAGATTTTGAGTGCAAACCTCCTTCCATCAGCAAGGGCATTGAAGATGAAACGTGGCTGGGTCTTTCAGCATTACAGTAATCCCAAGCACACCACCAGGGCAATGAAGAAGTGTGCTTTGTAAGAAGCATTTCAAGGTTCTGGAATGGCCTAGCTATTCTCCAAATCTCAACCCTGTAGAAAACCTTTAGAGGGAGTTGAAAGTCCATGTTGCCCAACGACAGCCCAAAAACATCACTGCTCTAGAGAGATCTGCATGGAGGAATGGGCCAGCATACCAGCAATAGTGTGCACCAACCTTGTGAAGACTTACAGAAAACGCTTGACCTCTGTCATTGCCAACAAAAGATATACAAAGTATTGAGATGAACTTTTGTTATTGACCAAATAGTTTTCCACCAAAATTTGAAAAAAGTTTCTTTCAAATCAGACAATGTGATTTTCAGGATTTGTTTTCCCATTTTGTCTCTCATAGTTGAGGTCTACCTATGATGTCAATTACAGGCCTCTATGATCTTTTTTAAGTGGGAGAACTTGCACAATTGGTAGCTGACTAAATACTTTTTTTCCCCACTGTATACCAGGATGGTGGACATGTAATAGTAATAATAATCTTTATTTATATAGCGCCAACATATTCCGCAGCGCTTTACAATTCAGTGGTTAATTCAATTCAGTCTCACTAGATTTGTGAAGTCTTGCGAGACTTCAACACTATCTTCAATGAAGCACAGTGACCTGCTCCACTCAGCGGCTGTCCAACAGGAGGGGCGGCAATTTTTAAAATGCAAGGCGGGTTTTGCTGATAAGGGGCAGCAAAGACCTTATACACCAGGACCAGAGAGCATACCTTCCGGACTTTTTAGGATGCAGCGAGGCAGAGAATAAAAGTTGATTTCTCAGGTATGAGGTGGACATCTGGGCACATAGAGGGGTTACAAGAACCCCATGTACATCATGTTTAAGCTGTTGGACACAGTTAAAATATGCAAAGGGGGTGGCAGGTTCTCTTTAATTTATAACATTTGAAGTACGGTAAGCTATAAATGTGATGTATGTTGATTAAGCTATCTTAGCTGTTTCTCCAGTCCTTTTGCTGCTGGTCCTATCAAGAATCTAACTACTTATGGTCCAACGTAGGTCTGTTTCTTTAATGAACATATCCATTTACTAGTAAAGTTATGAAGTAGATGTACAGTCATTACTCCAGAACAGACCAGTAGAAAATGTGGACACAAATGGTTGGGTGCTGGATGTTACAAGCCTGTCTTGCACAACAGAAGCAAAAATAGAGTAAACCAATTTTTTTCTTTTGTATATGCTCCATGTAAGCGGATGTTTCCTGCTTTCTCCGTACATAAAACAATAATTATTATTATGTCTGTGGTTAAGATTTTGCCTTTGAAACTTAAAAAAATATTTTTCTTAATGATATAGAATATGTTCAAGATTGAAATGTAAAACATTGGCAGATTTTTAACTCACTTGCTAGAATAAATGAAAAAAAATAAGCATGATACTGATTATTTGGGTGGTCCAAAGGTATGAGTTGTCAGCATAAATATTTCTCAGAGTGCATTCTGCATTGCCTTTCATTAGACACATTTAATGTCTTAGAATATGTATTCATTTATATAGCGCTATTAATTCCATAGCGCTTTACATGCATTTGCAACACTGTCCCCATTGGGGCTTAAAGGAAATCTTGTCAGCAGGATGTCACCCCCTAAACTATTTATATGGGTATATAGCTCTTTCAAAGACAAATCCATCATACCTTTACATGACCATGCCATTCCTCCATTATTGAGAAACCAGCATTTGAATTAATGTTTAAATGAAGCAGAAGAGCGACTGTAGATCTGAGGTCTCTGTCACTCCAGCTCTATTCAATGCCCAGCGCTGCCTCATTCTCTTATATATGGTTTTATATTGTGCAAAAATATCAGAAAGTATAAAACTCAGTCAATTTTTTTAGACAGAACACAAGGACGCATTTCAAAGAGGTGAGGTCCCATAGCAAGGAATTTAAAAAGGTATCTCCCATTGCGGTATCAGTTTTTTGACCTGAGATAGCAGTGTTACCATGCACTCTCATGATTTTATAATAATAATAAAGCTTTATTTATATAGCGCCAACATATTCCGCAGCGCTTTACAATGTAGGGTTAGAGTACAGAAAATATACAGTAAATAATTACAGTAGAGAACAAATACAGTACAATAATTGGATACAAAACAATAGGCATAGAATCAATGTAACAAAGAAAATACAATAAATAAATCAAGAAATGAAGGTGACCCTGCTCAAAGAGCTTACAATCTACAACAGGATAGGGGTTGCACAAGGTACAGGGGCTTATTGCACTGATGGTCCAGGCATCTTGAGGAAATGGGGCATAGAACTAAGCTTACATGGATGGTCATTATACAGTTGGTTTGGTGGAGTTTGTAGAAGAGTAATGTCCAGAGGGATAGCCCATTCACTGTCTACAGTGCAAAGGACTTCTATTATTGAGTATGATAGGCCCCTTAAAAAGATGCGTTTTTAGGGATCGTCTGAAGCCATGCAAGTTGTGGATAGTCCTGATTTCTTGGGGTAAAGCATTCCAGAGGATTGGTGCAGCTCTGGAGAAGTCTTGGAGCGGGGAGTGGGAGGATCGGATTAGTGCAGATGTTAGTCAAAGTCATTTGAGGAACGTAAAGAACGGGTGGGGTGATAGACAGAGATGAGGGAGGAAAGGTAGGGGGGTGCTGCACTGTGAAGAGCTTTGTGGGTGAGAACAAGCAATTTGAATTTGATCCTTAGTATACGGGCTGCCGGTGCAATGACTGGCACAGAGCAGAGGCATCTGAGTAATGATTGGCCAGATGGGTGATCCTGGCTGCTGCATTAAGGATGGACTGGAGAGGAGAAAGTCTGGTGAGGGGGAGGCCGCTTAATAGAGAATTGCAATAGTCAAGGCGGGAATGGATTAGGGCCACGGTGGAGGGTTTTTGTTGTTTCGATGGTGACAAAGGGGTGGACTCTAGAGATATTCTTCAGGTGTAAGCAACAGGAGTGGACAGAGATTGTGTGGGAGGAGAGGAGAGATCGGTGTCAAGCATAACACCCAGACAGCGAGCCTGCTGCCTAGGCATTATCGTGGTGCCGCAAACTGAGAGAGAGATGTCCGATTTAGGAGGTTAGTGGATGGGGGAGCAGAAGAAGTTCAGTTTTGGAAAGGTTTAGTTTCAAATAGAGAGTGGACATGATATTGGAAACTGCAGCTAGACATTCATTGGTGTTCTTTAATACCGCAGGGGTAAGGTCAGGGGCTGAAGCGTATATTTGTTTGTAATTAGCATAAAGATGGTACTGAAAGCTAAATCTGCTGATGGTGCGTCCAATCGGGGCTGTGTAGAGAGAGAAGAGGAGAGGGCCAAGGACTGAACCCTGAGAGACTCCAATAGTGAGGGGAAGAGGGGAAGAAGTGGAGCGAGCAAAAGATACACTGAAAGAGTGGTCAGAAAGATAGGAGGAGAGCCAGGAGAGAGCAGTGTCCTTTATGCCAATGGAGTGCAGCATAGAGAGTAGGAGCTGATGGTCGACAGTGTCAAAAGCTGCAGAGAGGTCGAGAAGAATAAGCAGAGAGTGGTGACCATTACGTTTTGCTGTCAGAAGGTCATTGGTCACTTTGATGAGGGCAGTTTCTGTAGAGTGAAGGGGGCGGAAACCAGACTGTAATGGATCTAGAAGAGAGTGAGCGGAGAGGTAACGGGTGAGGCGGGAATAGACCAGGCGCTCCAAGAGTTTAGAGATGAAGGGAGATTGGAGACTGGTCTGTAGTTATTTGTGCAGGTTGGGTCGAGAGTGGTTTTATTTAATAATGGAGTAATGATCAAGTGTTTGAAGGAGGAGGGGAAGATGCCAGAAGAGAGGGAGAGATTGAAGATTTTGGTTAGATGAGTGGTGACGACTGGAGAGAGGGACTGGAGCAGGTGTGAGGGAATGGGGTCAGTAGTGCATGTGGTGGGACGAGAGGAAGAAAGGAGCCTGGAGACTTCTTCTTCTGTGACTGGGTCAAATTGGAGAGTGAACCGAGGAGATGTGGGGAAGAATGGGGGTTGCAGCGCTTGGAGGCTGAGAGCTGATTTCCTGGCGGATGTTGTCTATTTTCTCCATGAAGTAGGAAGCCAGGTCATCAGCACAGAGGTCAGTGATGGGGGTCTGCACTTTAGGACTGAGGAGAGAGTGAAAGGTGTCAAAGAGTTTTTTTGGATTGTTGGATAGTGAGGAGACCAGGTGGTGAAGTAGGTCTGTTTGGCAAGGTGAAGGGCAAAGTTGTAAGTTTTGAGCATGAATTTATAGTGGATGAAGTGTCCTGGTGAGCGAGTTTTCACCATAGACGTTCAGCACTCCTAGAGCATTGCTGGAGGAATCGAGTTTGTGGTGTGAGCCAGGGCTGTTTTGTTTCTGTTTGGAGGTTCTGAGGGTGAGGGGCGCTACTTGGTCCAGGGAGCTTCTTAGAGTGTTGTTGTAGTGATTTACTGCCTGATCTGGACAGGAGATTGAAGAGATTGGGGACAGAGATGAGATGAAGGAGTCTGTGAGTGCATGAGGGTTAATGGCCTGTAGAATTCTGGATGTGTGATAGGTAGGATTGGGCTGTGGTGGCCGAGGGTTAGTGAGTGAGAAGGAGAGAATGTTGTGGTCAGAGAGAAGAGTGAGTTATCCAAGGGGGAGGATGAGCAGAGCCGGGTAAAGACCAGGTCAAGGGTGTTACGTCTTCGTACGTCTCAGAGGTTGAGAGCTGTGAGAGGCTGAGAGAAGTAGTTAAATATAGGAGCTGGGGTGCAGATGGGGAGATGGGGCTGTTTATGGGAATGTTAAAGTCTCCCAGAATAAGGGTTGGTAAATCTGAGGACATGAAATGCGTGAGCCACGTGGAGAAATGGTCGAGGAACTGGGTGGGTGACCCTGGGGGGCGGTATACCACTGCTACTTTGAGGGGGAGGGGATGGAATAGCCTAATGGTATGGACCTCAAAAGAAGGGAATGAGAGTGATGGGGCTGGAGGAATGACCTGGAAAGTATATTGTGGGGACAGGAGGAGGCCAACTCCACCACCACGTCTGTTCCCAGGTCTAGGGGAGTGAGAGAAGTGTAGGCCGCCGTGAGAAATAGCAGCCGGGGAAGCAGTGTCTGAATCCTGGATCCAGGTTTCTGTGAGGGCCAGCAGGTTAAGAGAGTTGGTAAGGAAGTAATTGTGAATGAAGGGAAGTTTGTTGCATACAGATCGTGGATTCCAGAGTGCGCAGTTAAAAGGGGGAGATGAAGGATTTATACATACTATTCTCACCCATTTGTTTATACTACTTAAAAAAGGGGTCTTTCTTAGGTTTTCTTTCACAATTGGGATATGATCAACCAGGTCTAAGCCCCCCATATAATTCTCCCTATAATTTGTTGGGCCGTCTATATGCTCTTGCTGACAAAAACCTCTCATTGAACAAATGTATTAGTTTCCTCCTAACATTTCTACATTTAACCTGTATTTTTATTATGTATTTCTCCTACATTTTGTTTATTATTAGTCATGAATATCAGCCATTTAAGATGTACATTTCTGTTTCCACAATGTATTTGACTATCTTTATACAATGTACTGTAGATAGACTAATGTAATTGTTCAGTAACAGATGTAGCTTTAATAGACATCCATAAGAGCTATGATAGAGTTACGTAGTGTAAAAAGTATGTTGCACATTCTGCTTTTTGGCGACTTTCCCCTTTGGTATTTGATAAATAACTGTTAAGCTGAAAGTGGCATAAATAATGTATTAGATGTGAGAGAAGAACATGTGGCACACATCTGCTGCAAAATACTTTTTTCTTCATGGTGTTATCTGCAATACTATGTAACCTTCTGTGCTGTACAGCGTGAACAATGTGTTTGAAACCAACTATTATGTTACAGAAATAGTCATCTCAAAAAAGTATAAATGTCTCATATTCTTGATGACGCATTTGCGCAATGATCATAACCAGTGGCACAGCTATAGCGGATGCAGAAATAATACTTTCTACATTGACCCTATGTAATGACACCTCAAAAAACCATTGTATAAACAGATATAGGATTTTGATGTGATCTATACACTCATGGCCGAAAGTGTTGGCACCCTTGAAATTGTTCCCGAAGATGAAGAATTTCCCAGAAAATTATGCAATTGCATGTTTGTTATACATGTTTATTTCATTTGTGTGTATTGGAACATTTCAAGAAAATTAGAAAAAAAAGGCAAATTGGACATAATGTGACACAAAACTGCAAATGGCAGACAAAATTGTTGACACCTTTCCAAAATTGTTTGTAGACAATTTTTTTCAAGCATTTGATGCTCGTTCAAACTCACCTGTGGCAAGTAACAGGTGTGGGCAATATGAATATCACACCTGAAGCCAGATAACATTATCTTCCTGCTCTTGTATCTCTGTAATCTCTGAGGCTAGAGCTAGTGCATTGTCTACGATGGTGCCCAGGAATGAAGAGAAATGCAAGGACATGGAGAAGCAAGAACGTTCTGCATTATTGATGTTTGTCTATTCCTTCAGTCCATCTTGCTTCTCTTGATAATACTGGGAGAGTTGATGTGTATGATTCAAATGTTAGTATTATGACTCATCTCTAGAGATCAGTAAACTCACAGATGTTCGGGTTTGGTAGATCCAGCCGGACTTTTTTTTAAATCCAGGTTCAGGACCAGACTTAGCCCAAACTTGAGCCAGAACACCAAACCTGCACTTTAAAAGTTATAAAATGGTGGTTGGAGGGGCTGTAAAAATAAGCAAAATGGTGATTAAAGCAGCAGCATTATACTTACTGAGGATCGGGTGCTTGTACTTCTGGGCCACTCATTAATTTCCTAATTATTCATTGCACTTCGCCTCAACAGCCAATCACAGATACCCGTCTCAGTGATGGCATCTTTGATAGGCTGTTACACCCCCACCCATTGTGCCAGCATCTGTGTTTGGTTGCCACTGGCAATGAACCTGGCATAATAGAGGTGTAAAAATAAATAAATATAAAATAAACTATTTACAGATTTGCCATATTTTTGAGTATCAGCTATCAGCACAGATAAAGCAGCCAGCTGCCAACCCCAACTGCCTGGCAATACCTTGGCTGGCAATCAAAAATGCAGGGGAGCCCATTATTTCTTCTTTTTTAAGTAAGTAAAAAATAATTAAAAAAATATATATGTATTTTGCCCAAATTTTGATTGCCAGCCAAAGTAAAAAACAGCTGGTTGCCTTTATTTTCAGCGTAATAAGACCTATAGTAATTGGCCCCCCCATGCTACAGAATAGCAGCCCACAGTCACCCCAGAAATTGATACATTCCTGATGCCCTTGTGCACCTTCATTGGGGTGATAGAAGGAGTTAATGACAGCTGAGTATTAACAGCTGTCACGAAGCCCAAATTGATAATGTTCAGGTCTCTATTAACACCAAACATACCATCCAATTGCAATCCACAGCAAAATCCAACAAACCACATGATCTTGGCTTTGCTATATCCTGAGACTACAGCGATGTAACAAGCATCCTATCACTGCAATCTCATAACACAGTATAACACTGACTCCCATGGGGAGCAGTGACGATTACTCAATGAGTCATTGAGGGTTCATTGCGGCAGTCAGTGAACTCAGGTGGCACAGCTGCCAGATTTCCAAATTGTAGGACATGGAGGCACAGCTATGCAGAAATCTGGCAGCAGGTTAAACTGAGTTAACTGCAAGGGAAACTACTGCTGTGAAATCAGCTGAATCTGCTACCGGATTGCCTGACTGCTGTGCCACCATGTCCTGTAATCCAACAGCAGGGTCATCTGAGATCATTGACTGCCACAGGAACCCTCAGTGTTGTCATCACTCCCCCGCAGCAGTCAGTGTGATCTCAGAGACTGCAGCAATAGCATGCTTGTTCCATCGCTGAAGTCTCTTGTTGTACCAGAGTCAAAATTGTGTGCATTGCTAGATATTATTTTGTGGGGGGAGGGTGGGTGAACTGTTCTTAAATAGGCCACATATATTGTTCTTTTGTTCTGTCAATCAGAAAAGTTAGCAATTGTTTTATGTCAGAGTGACCGCAGCCCTATTGTCTGTTTATTTGCCCAATTGAATGCTTAATGTGGATTTCCTCAGCACCTCTGACTACATCAGTCAGAAGATGTGAAAAAAGGCATACGTGTGAAAAAAGGCATACATAGACAAGTACAATAATTCTGAGCAATAAAAGGCATACAACAGTATAAGTGGAGAGAGGATCCCACCCGTGAGGGCTCACAGTCTAAAAGGGATGGGTGAGGATACACTAGGAGAGGGTAGAGCTATTTGTGCGCGGGTTTAGTGGGCTGAGGCTTACTGCAGGTTGTAGGCTTGTCGGAAGAGGTGGTCTTTAGATTATTTTTGAAGGTTTCCAGGCGAGAGTCTGATGTGTTACGGCAAATAGTTCCAGAGTATGGGGGATGCACAGGAGAAATCATGTATGCGGTTGTGGGAAGAAGAGATAAGAGGGGAATAAAGAAGGAAATCTTGAGAGGATCGCAGGTTGCAAGTAGGTAAGTACCGGGAGACTATGTCACAGATGTATGGAGGGAACAGGTTGTGGATGGCTATGTATGTCATGATTACGATTTTGAACTGGAGTCTCTGGGCAATGAGAAGCCAGTGAAGAGATTGGTAGAGAGGCCAGGTAGTAGCAGGGAGACATAAGGAAGTTGCTCTAATTTGCTCAATACCATTTAAAATAGCCCACAGAAGCTTTGAGATCCTGGTGTGTGGAGCAAGGTAACACTGTATTGGAGTTTGTAAATCGGGTATGTCGGTAGAAGGGGCAATGCAACATACACTGAAAAGAACACTGCCTACAGTGAAACATGGTTGTGACTTGATATAATAAGCCACAGCTTTGTTTTCTCTGGTACTGGAAACCTGCTACATGTGAGCATGATGGAATCAATGAAGTATCAGGAAAAACTCTAAGAAAAACATCATGACTTTGCAAGGAAACTAAAGCTTGAACATCACTGAACCTTTCAATAAGACAATAATCTCAAATATACCTCAAAGTTTGCCAAGGCCTGGTTTCAGAAGACGTCCTGAAAGATTCAGGAGTAGCTGTTAAAGTCATCTGACTTAAACATCTTAGAAAATCTTTCATGTAATTTGAAGAAGATGGTTGCAGCAAATCCAAGAATGAGATCCTTGGAAGCATTTGCTAATGAAGAATGGACTAAAATTTCTCAGGAATGTTGCCAAAAACTGGTATCTGGTTATGTATCACATTTTCAGCAGGTTATACTAGCCAAAGGGTGCTCTTCTACCTACTAGAGACACTTATCATAAGTGGTTGAAAAAAATAAATCTGAAATAGTCATTAAAATTGTCATGTTTGGTTGAATTTGGAAAAAACAACTGTTATTAGTTGTGTTTGTTGGCCTATACAAAAACTGCATCTTATACATATAGTGCATCTCAATGAATTATAACATTATCAAAAAGTTAATTTATTTCACTAATTCAATACAATAAGTAAAATGCATATATTATATAGAGTTATTACAAACAGCGATCTGTTTCAAGTGTTTCTGTTAATGTTACAGCCGATGAAAACCCAAAGGTCATTATCTCAGAAAATTAAAGTAGGGAGAGTGAAGGGGTAAAAACCGCGCTGCTGTATTCCATGAGACAACAAAGGGTGAATATATTATTGATTTTTAGTCAATGTGTTACATGACTCCCAGAAATGCCCTGAAACATGGCAATATTATATTGATTTTTCCTGGTATTCTAATTCATTGAGATGCACTAGTACTGCATGAGATGATCTTTAGCAGACTTTATGGCCTTTCTTATTTACTTTGTCTTGTATTTCCTGTAACTCTTTATATTGTGATGATGAATGCAATGTTTTCTGTGTCTCCCAGGTTATACATTTCATTCTTCCACAATGTTGAGTGCTGATGATTCTGGTGAATATTGAAATCTTTAACTGTGTTGTGCTAATTCAATTACACCTTTTCCTAGTTTTTAATTGCAAACAGCAGAAAGTTTGTAATAGTTGGCAATGAATCTAATTTGCAGTGGGGGTTAGGCCGGCTTCACACCACGGGGTGTGAATTGGACAGCCCTGGACCGGATTGTTGGCCCCATAGAATCCTATGGAGCCGGATGGCAGCTCTCTGCCCTCCGGTTTCATGTGTTCGGGAGAATCTGGGAGGAATCGGATTTTTCTCCCGGACACAAAATCGGCGCATGCAGTATCTTTGCACGCAGGAAGAAAAATCTCACCAAATCGGATCCTTCCGGATTCTCGCGGATCCTCCCGGATCCGGGGCAATCCGGCGCTGCCTAACATGGGAGTCTATGTGGCCGGATTGCCCCGATCTGAGGATCCAGCAACCGGACACCGGCGGCTGCACGCTGCTGTAATCTCAGGACCACAGCTAGCTCCCTGCTAGCCGTGATCTTGAATTATCAGCAGCTGCGGCTGCAATTGAGGCATCCAGCTGGACACCGGACCAGAGGAAATATTTGGCCCTCCAGTTCTGTGTCCAGATCCGGTCGGGGCTGTCAGGTTCACTCCTGACAGCCCCGGATCAGATCTGGCCGTGGTGTGAAGCCGGCCTTAAATAACTTTGATTTCAGCTGTGTACCATCAGGATATACAGAACAGACCAAAAGTTTGGACACACCTTTCATTTAAAGATTTTTCTGTATTTTAATGACTATGAAAATTGTAGATTCACACTGAAGGCATCAAACTATGAATTGACACATGTGGAATTATATACTTAACATAAAAACTGTGAAACAATGGAAAATATGTCTTATATACTAGGTTCTTCAAAGTAGCCATGTTTTGCTTTGATTACTACTTTGCACACTCGTGGCATTCTCTTGCTGAGCTTCAAGAGGTAGTCACTGGAAATGGTTTTCACTTCACAGGTGTGCCCTGTCAGGTTTAATAAGTGGGATTTCTTGTCTTATAAATGGGTTGGGACCATCAGTTGTGTTGTGCAGAAGTCTGGTGGATACACAGCTGATAGTCCTACTGACTGTTAGAATTTGTATTATTGCAAGAAAAAAGCAGCTAAGTAAAGAAAAACGAGTGGCCATCATTACTTGAAGTCTGAAAAATTGGGAAAACTTTGAAAGTGTCCCCAAGTGCAGCTGCAAAAACAATCAAGCGCTACAAAGAAACTGGCTCACATGAGGACCGCCCCAGGAAAGGAAGATCAAGAGTCACCTCAGCTGAGGAGGATAAGTTCATCCGAGTTACCAGCCTCAGAAATTGCAGGTTAACAGCAGCTCAGATTAGAGACCAGGTCAATGCCACACAGAGCTCTAGCAGCAGACACATCTCTACAACAACTGTTAAGAGGAGACTTTGTGCAGCAGACCTTCATGGTAAAATAGCTGCTAGGAAACCACTGCTAAGGACAGGCAACAAGCAGAAGAGACTTGTTTGGGCTAAAGAACACAAAGAATGGTCATTAGACCAGTGGAAATCTGTGCTTTGGTCTGATGAGTCCAAATTTCAGATCTTTGGTTCCAACCACTGTGTCTCTATGTGACGCAGAAAAGGTTAACGGAAGGACTCTACATGCCTGGTTCCCACCCTGAAGCATGGAGAAGGCGGTGTGATGGTGATGGGGTTCTACGCCAGAAGACCTGGCCTCCACAGTCACCAGATCAGAACCTAATCGAGATGGCTTGGGGTGAGTAGAGTGAAGGCAAAAGGACCAACAAGTGTTAAGCATCTCTTGGAACTCCTTCAAGACTGCTGGAAGACCATTTCTGGTGACTACCTCTTGAAGCTCATCAAGAGAATGCCAAGAGTGTGCAAAGTAGTAATCAAAGCAAAAGGTGACTACTTTAAAGAAAACTAGAATATAAGACATATTTTCAGTTGTTTAACACATTTTTGTTAAGTATATAATTCCACATGTGTTAATTAATAGTTTTGATGCCTTCAGTGTGAATCTACAAATTTCATAGTCATGAAAATACAGAAAAATATTTGAATGAGAAGGTCTGTCCAAACTTTTGGTCTGTACTGTATATTTACCTATAATAGCATCACATATATGTGCAGCAGTTGAAATAAGTATTAAATACGTCACCAATTTTCTAAGTATCGGTAAATATATTTCTAAATATGCTATTGGCATGAATTTCTCACCAGATTGATTGCAATCAGCATTTGCACCCACTCGCTGAGCTGGCATCTGTGATTGGTTGCCCTCACACTACGGTATCTATTATATAATTGCCTAGAATTCTACTTCCTGTCAAAAGCCAACTTCCGTGGCTTTGTTCGGAGATAAATGTCCGGAGACAAATGTCCGGAGATAAGTGACGTCACCAGTGTCTACTACACCCGCTCAGGGTGGACCAAGATGGCGGCCCTAAGTGGAGCGGACCTCAGGAAGGTCCGCTTTGCTTAGGGCCGACCACCGGCGGACATTTATCTCCGGAGCGCCCGCGAGGTAGCCGGGAGCCAAGCTCAGCTCCCGGGTACCTCACGCCCGCTCCGCCGGCGCGTGGATCCGCGAGCAGACTGGGTGGAGCGCCCGCAAGGTAGCCGGGAGCCGAGCTCAGCTCCCGGCTACCTCGCGCCGCCGGAGCGAGCCGCGGACCTCTGTCCCGGCCAGATCTGCGGCTCTGCTCCGGGGAGCCGCGAACCAGCCGGGATTAGCCCAGTACCGCCGCCGCAATTCTGATTGGTCGCTCGCTTGCGAGCGACCAATCAGATTCAAGCCGCGGCAAAGCACCATCTTTAAAAATCTAAGAAGTGAAAAAAATGTTTTTAAAAGATAGCGCCGTCTTTCCCGGCGCTCTTCTCATTGGTCGCCGTCAGGCGCGAGCGACCAATGAGAATAGTGGGGCGGGGCACGGCGCCATTTTTGAAATCCAAAGTTCCCGCTGGATTTCAAATATGGCGCCGTGCCCCGCCCCACTCTTCTCATTGGTCGCTCGCGCCTAGCGCCGACCAATTAGAAGAGCGCCGCCATCTTTGACATTATTTTTTTTTACATTCTTATTTTGAAACATGGCGCCTTGCCGCGGCTTCAATCTGATTGGTCGCTCGCAAGCGAGCGACCAATTAGAATTGCGGCGGCGCCACCTGCCAAATCCCGACTGGCTCGCGGCTCAGCTCCGGGGATCTCCAGGGATCTTCGTGCCACCCATTTCCGCGGGAGCTGCGAGGCAGCCGGGATTTGCCGACCTCGCCTCCCGACTACCTCGCGCCAGGCATCTCCGTGCCGGGCATATCCGCGCCTCAGCTCCGGGGAGCCGCGAGCCAGGCGGGATTTGCCCTTTACTGCCGCCGCTATTCGGATTAGTCGGCGCGCAATGCCGCCATATTTAAAATACACTGTAGTCAGTGTATTTGAAGTATGGCGCCATAAGGCGCGCCTATTCTGATTGGTCGCCACGTTTAGCGCGCCGACCAATCAGAATAGCGGCGCGCGCTGTGCCGCCATCTTTGAAATACACTGAGTACAATGTATTTGAAGTATGGCGCCATACAGCGCGCCGCTATTCTGATTGGTCGCCACGTTCACCGCTCCGACCAATCAGAATAGCGGCACGCTGTATGGCGCCATCCTTCAAATAGACTCTACTCAGTGTATTTCAAATATGCCGACATAGCGGCCGCCGCTATTCTGATTGGTCGCCGCGTTCAGCGCGCCGACCAATCAGAATAGCCGCGCGCTGTATAGCGCCATCCTTCAAATACACTGTACTCAGTGTATTTCAAATATGCCGGCATAGTGCCCGCCGCTATTCTGATTGGTCGGCGCGCTGAAGGCGCCGACCAATCAGAATAGCGCCGCGCGCTATGCGGCCATCTTGGATATACACTGAGTACAGTGTATTTGAAGGATGGCGCCATACAGCGCGCCGCTATTCTAATTGGTCGCCGCGCTGAACGCTGTGACCAATCATAATAGCGGCGCGCTGTATGGCGCTATACTTCTAATACACTGTACTCACTGTATTTCAAATATGGCGGCATAGCGCGCGCCGCTATCCTGATTGGTCGGTGCCTTCAGCGCGCCGACCAATCAGAATATCGGCGCGCTGTATGGCGCCATCCTTCAAATACTCTGTACTCATTGTATTTCAAATATGGCGGCATAGCGCCCGCCGCTATTCTGATTGGTCGGCGCGCTAAAGGCCCAGACCAATCAAAATAGCGGCGGGCGCAATGCCGCCATATTTAAAATACACTGTAGCCAGTGTATTTGAAGTATGGCGCCATAAGGCGTGCCTATTCTGATTGGTCGCCACGTTTAGCGCGCTGACCAATCAGAATAGCGGCGCGCGCTCTGTCGCCATCTTTGAAATACACTTAGTACAGTGTATTTGAAGTATGGCGCCATACAGCGCCGCGTTCAGCGCGCCGACCAATCAGAATAGCCGCGCGCTGTTAACGCCATCCTTCAAATACACTGTACTCAGTGTATTTCAAATATGCCGGCATAGCGCCCGCCGTTATTCTGATTGGTCGGCGCGCTGAAGACGCCAACCAATCAGAATAGCGGCGGGTTCTATGCCGCCATATTTGAAATACACTGAGTACAGTGTATTTGAAGTATGGCGCCATAAATCGCGCCGCTATTCTGATTGGTTGCCACGTTCAGCGCACCGACCAATCAGAATAGCCGCGCGCTGTATAGCGCCATCCTTCAAATACACTGTATTCAGTGTATTTCAAATATGCCGGCATAGCGCCCGCCGCTATTCTGATTGGTCGGCGCGCTGAAGGCGCCGACCAATCAGAATAGCGCCGCGCGCTATGCGGCCATCTTGGATATACACTGAGTACAGTGTATTTGAAGGATGGCGCCATACAGCGCGCCGCTATTCTAATTGGTCGCCGCGCTGAACGCTGTGACCAATCATAATAGCGGCGCGCTGTATGGCGCTATACTTCTAATACACTGTACTCAATGTATTTCAAATATGGCGGCATAACGCGTGCCGCTATCCTGATTGGTCGGCGCCTTCAGCGCGCTGACCAATCAGAGTAGCGGCGGGGTCTATGCCGCCATCTATGAAATACACTGAGTACAGTGTATTTGAAGGATGGCGCCATGCAGCGCGCCGCTATTTTGATTGGTCGGCGCGCTGTATGGTGCCATCCTTCAAATACACTGTACTTAGTGTATTTCATATATGCCGGCATAGCGGCCGCCGCTATTCTGATTGGTCGGCGCGCTGAAGGCGCCGACCAATCAGAATAGCGGCCCGCGCTATGCCGCCATATTTGAAATACACTGAGTACTGTGTATTTGAAGTATGGCGCCATACAGCGCGCCGCTATTCTGATTGGTCGCCGCGTTCAGCGCGCCGACCAATCAGAATATCGGCGCGCTGTATGGCGCCATCCTTCAAATACTCTGTACTCAGTGTATTTCAAATATGGCGGCATAGCGCCCGCCGCTATTCTGATTGGTCGGCGCGCTGAAGGCGCCGACCAATCAAAATAGCGGCGGGCGCAATGCCGCCATATTTAAAATACACTGTAGTCAGTGTATTTGAAGTATGGCGCCATAAGGCTTGCCTATTCTGATTGGTCGCCACGTTTAGCGCGCCGACCAATCAGAATAGCGGCGCGCTGTATAGCGCCATCCTTCAAATACACTGTACTTAGTAATCAGAATAGCGGCGTGCGCTATGCCGCCATCTTGGATATACACTGAGTACAGTGTATTTGAAGTATGGCGCCATACAACGCGCCTATTGTGATTGGTCGGCGCGCTGAACGCGGCGACCAATCAGAATAGCAGTGCACTGTATGGTGCCATACTTCAAATAGACTGTACTCAGTGTATTTGAAATATGGCGGCATAGCACGCGCCGCTATTCTGATTGGTCGGCGCCTTCAGCGCGCCGACCAATCAGAGTAGCGGCGGGGTCTATGCCGCCATATTTGAAATACACTGAGTACAGTGTATTTGAAGGATGGCGCCATACAGCGTGCCGCTATTCTGATTGGTCGCCATGTTCAGCGCGCCGACCAATCAGAATAGCGGCATGCTGTATGGCGCCATCCTTCAAATAGACTGTACTCAGTGTATTTCAAATATGCCGGAATAGCGGCCGCCGCTATCCTGATTGGTCGGCGCGCTGAAGGCGCCGACCAATCAGAATAGCGGCACGCGCAATGCCGCCATATTTATAATACACTGTAGTCAGTGTATTTGAAGTATGGCGCCATACAGCGCGCCTATTCTGATTGGTCGCCGCGTTCAGCGCGCCGACCAATCAGAATAGTGCTGCGCTGTATGGCGCCATCCTTCAAATACACTGTACTCAGTGTATTTCAAATATGGCGGCAAAGAACCCGCCGCTATTCTGATTGGTCGGCGCGCTGAAGGCGCCAACCAATCTGAATTGCGGCGCGCGCTATGCCGCCATATTTGAAATACACTGAGTACAGTGTATTTGAAGTATGGAGCCATACAGCGCGCCGCTATTCTGATTGGTCGGCGCACTTTAGCTACTTTAATCCCCATTTTGCACTGGTAAAGGTTGCTGTTTGGCTGCAGTGCAGCATTTCAACAAGCTTTACCTGGGCAGTCGAACAGTAACATGGACGTCCCCGAAAAGTCTGTGTTTGGGGTTCATGCGTTGACACTAAGTACTCGGTACAGAAGGCCTTGAGACTGCTCACTGACTTTACCAATCATGAGATGTTTCTTGTGTGGCACCTTGGGAATGAGACACCTATTCCTAGGCCATCAATTGAACCAGCTGATATTATTATTTTTCAATAAGTGGCAGGATTGCTTTGTAATTACTGTTAAGGTACCTTTACATGGGGCAAATTTTCTAGGGATTTCACTGGCAACTTACTGGTTGCAGTGAAATCAAGGAGACATTGTTCCATTTGTACACAGCAACAAGATAGAACAATGTGTCCATGATTTCACTGCAACCAGTAAGTTGCCAGTGAAATTCTTAGACATGTTGCTGCGTGTAAAGGTACCCTAACATTTCACCTGGTGTCATGACTTTTCATGGTGATTTGCACCTTTCTTAATTCATATGTTCAATATTTTTTCCTAGTGTCATTTGTCATTATTACACATGACTAAATTTAAGGACATATATGGTTTGATTTCTTTGCCTGTGTGGATTAGATCCAATATGTGGTGAGAAAGAAATGTTATTGCACTTTTAGAAATATGACTACCTTGATAATTGGTGACACGTTCAATTCTTATTTCACCCACTGTATATACATTGCTCAAAAAAGTAAAGAGAACACTTAAGCAACGCAAGATAACTCCAAGTCAAACACACTTCAGTGAAATCAACGTGTCCAGTTATGAAAAGACACCAATTGTGAGTCAATTTCTTCTGCTGTTGTGCAAATGAAACAGACAACAGGTATAAATGATAGGCAATTAGCAAGACAACTCTTATGGTGGGGTTACACGTCCCGATATCGCCGCGATATCGGAGGCAACGCCGCGGGAGCGCGCATTTTTTGAGCGCTTTTCCCGATATCGCATCGGCGGTTTACACGCTGCGATATCGGGAAACAACGTCCCTCCGATGTGTACGCCCACCAACCCAGTAACGACCATTTAACATGGGAGTTAATGGGTGAGGTGCGCGTACGCATCGGAGTTGGGCTGTCACACGCAGCGATGCTGGTACAACGGCCATGCGATATCGGACGGTTGAATAGCTCAGCTATTCAACCCCGATATCGTTTTGGCATCGTTCCAGGATCGCGTTGTACGCTCAAACCGTACAACGCGCGCCCGATATCGGCTCCAACTCGCGACCCACGTGACTTTTTGTCGGAGTTGGACGCCGATATCGCGGCGTGTAAACCCACCATTATAAAGGAGTGGTTCTGCAGGTGATGATCACAGACTATTTCTCTGTTCTCATCCTTTTTGGCTGTTGTTTGGGTCACTTTTTCATTTTGTCATTGTTTTCACCCATAGAGGTAGCATGAGGCGGTGTTTACATCCCACAGACGTTGCTCAGGTAATGCTGCTCATCCATGATCGTACATCAAAGTAAATTGTGGCAGGGTTAACTGTGTCTTTCAGCACAGAAACCTGGAGCAGATATCTACAGGCAGGCCAGTACACCAGGAGACATTGTGGGGGCCGTATGAGGGCAAAAACCCAGCAGCAGTACCGCTACCTCCGCCTTTGTGGTAAGGAGGAACAGGAGGAGCAGTGCCAGAGCCCTGCAAAATAACTTCCAGCAGGCCATTAATATCCATGTGTCTGCTCAAACTGTCAAAAACAGATTCCATGAAGGTGTTATGAGGGTTCGATGTTCACAAGTGGGTGTTGTGCTTACAGCAACACCATGCAGGGTGATTAACATTTGCCAGAGAACACCAAGATTGGCAGATTTAACACTGGTGCCCTGTGCTCTTCACGGATGAGATCAGGTTCACACTGAGCACATGTGACAGAGTCTGGAGATGCAGTGGAGAATTTTCTGCTGCCTTCAACATTATCTTGCATGACTGCTTTGGCAGTGGGTCACTAATGGTGTGGAGAGGCATTTCTTTTTAGGGCTGCACAGCCCTCCATGTGCTAGTTATTGGTACCCTGACTGCCATTAGGTACCTGAATAAGATTCTCAGACACATTTTGAGACCATATGTAAGTGCAGTAGTCCCTAGGTTCCTTCTGATGCATGACAATGATAAGTCTCATGTGGCTGAAGTGTGTCAGGAGTTCATGCATGATAAAGGCACTGATGCTATGGACTGGCCTGCCTGTTAAGGCGACGTCACACACACAGATATCTGTGCAGATATTGTTCACAGATCTCTGGTTGCAATGAAACCATGGACACATTATTCATTTGTACACAGCCACAAAATGGAACCATGTGTCCATGATTTCACTGCAACCAGAGATCTGCGAACAATCTCTGCACAGATATCTGTGTGTGTGACGTGGCCCTTACCAAGACCCGAATCCAAACAAACATATCTGGGACATCATGTCTTGTTCCATCCACCAATTTGACTTTCCAGGACTGGTGCTTTAATTCAGGTCTGGGATTAGATACCTCTGGAGAACATCCACCCCCTCATCAAGAACATGCCCAGTCATTGTAGGGAGGTTATACAGACATGGGAAGACCACACACTACTGTTCCTCATTTACTTGTCTTGAGGCATGTCACTGAAGTTTGGCCTGTAATTTGATTTTACACTTTGATTTTGAGTATCATTTCAAATCTAGACCTCCATGGGAAATTATTTTTTATTTACATTGATCATTTTTATGTTTCATTGTTCTCAAAGCATTCCCTTGAATGAACAAAGATTTGCAACTGGAATATTTAATTAATTGAGATCTACGATGTGGTATTTTAGAGTCCCCTTTATTAACTAACTGTGGTTAGTTACTACCCTGGCAATATATATATATATATTTCCAAGTTGGGGTCACTTCTCCAATGATAGGAGCCCTTGGAGCAGTGACCCTTAAGTTGGAAAACTGGCTACAACAAATCCCAGGAGCAACATCTGAACTAGTGGCAGTTGAAGATCATAGGCCCTGATGCAAAATCTCCAACAGAGCCCCAATTATTGCAAATCTTTAACAGCATTAGTTGTTTTCTATAGACCAAAAGACCCCCTGGGGCCCTCCTAGGCTCCAGGGCCCAGGACGATTTCAACCCTGGCACCTATTGTAGTTACTACGCCCTTATCTGGATATATATATATAATTAATGTGTAGCACTCATAGCAAATTTCATGCAAAACACTGGTGCCTTTATCGGTCGATTAAAACAGGTGCAATAAAGACACCAGATTTTTGCATGGAATTTGCTATTTAATGCTGCTTACCATCAATTGATGGGTTGCAACTTGTCAGCTGGCACCTATACATATGCTGCTCCATTTTTTTTTTTGTACACCTATACATATTTACTTGTTAATTAAATTGGGGGTGGGTAGGTTGTATGTAAGATATTATGTAACATTTTTTCTGTAAAATAACCAGTTGCTTTTTCTGTGTAAACTATAAGGAAGACTATAACTCACTCGCTAGAGCAGGTACTATGTTAGCAGTGCATGCATTAACACGTTTTGATTTATCACTGATCTGTATGAACTAGCATCACATTTATTCTATTTTAGTTAGTAGAATAAGTATATACTGTTCTTCCAGGAAATGTCTGCCATTGTCTGCAGAAACCTATTAGCAACTATGAACACAGATGTAAGAATGTTCTGAGCTTTTAAGGCTATGTCCACATCACAACTTTGGGTATATTTACCACATATGCCCAATAATAAACCTATATAGGCATATACATGGTTATTTTGTAAGAGAATGAACAAAACTGAATGTTCACCACAAATATAGTTTAAACAGAGCCTCATGATGCTCGAGAAGAAATTTATAGTTAATCCAATGGCAACAATTTTCTGATTTGAAGATATATCTTACATACCTCAGCAGAGCATAGAGAATCTGTGACTTCAAAATTCATTTTTTTACCTTAATTTCCCTTTCGGAATGAAAGGGCTTGGTGGGACGTTTATATACACCAATATCTGAGCTCAATGACTCCAATTATTTCAATGGCCTTGTGTTACTATGTCTATAGAGAGCTTCTATCATAAGAAAACACTAAAGCCACACACTCATATCAGTGCTTTGGGAACCTGTCACCATGAAAGTGCAGTCCAGGTTCCAGAAATCAAGTAATAGAGCAGAGAAAGCTGAGCAGATAATATATAGTATTGTAAGAGAAGACTCAGTATAACCTGTGTTTTCATTATTTAAAGCTTTGTTCTTTCTGGGATTTTTGATCCAGCGGGCTGTCCTATCAGCTTCCTTTGTATAACAGTGCATACAGAGGTAACTGTCAGTCATTGATAGCACCGCGCACGGGATAGAAAAGCTCATGAAGAGGAGAGGTATAAAAGATAAACTCATTTATACTGAATCTTTTCTCGCAAAATAATATAGTAATCTCTTCTCCCCCTGCTGTGTAACATGAAGCCTGCAGATTATATGGAATTTTACAGGCTCCCTTTAAACAGCACCATAAGCACAAGAGGATATTTGCCTACATCGTCAATATCTGTAATGGTTTGGGTAGTTCCACACTCTTGGCTGCTAATTCCTGAATAAGGCTGGGGTCACACTTGCATTTTTTTCATGCTTTTTTGGAGACCTGTGTTTTTAAAAAAGCATGTAAAAACGCACCCATAGGCCCCCATGTTAAAAAACGCATGCCCTAATAGCAAAACATGCATGTCTTAATAGCAAAAACGCATGTGTGACAGTACCATGCGTTTTTGTGTGCGTTTTTGCACTTATGTGAAAAGCTGCCTTCAAAAATGCATGCAAAAACCATGGTACATTAGTACCATTTAGTACCATCCAAAAACACATGCGTTTTCCATAGGGGCCCATGTTAAAAAAACGCATCGTTTCTAAAAACCATGCGTTTTTAAAACAGCACCGAAAAATAGTGCATGCACTATTTTTGGGTGCTGTAGAGTCCCTGTGGGTGGAGATAAGGGGAGGGGGAAAAATAATAAATTACTGATAGGGGTTTGTTATAAGTCCCCAACAATAATGGAAGTGGAGGAGAATATCCTCATAAAGCAAATAGATGAAGCAGCGACTGAGGGAGAAGTCATTATTATGGGGGACTTCAACTACCCTAAAATACATTGGGGATCAGAAACCTGCAGTTCCAGCAAAGGTAATAAGTTTTTGAAAACTATGAGAGACAATTACCTTTCACAACTGGTTCCGGACCCAACAAGAAGGGGGGCACTGCTGGACCTAATATTAACCAACAGGCCGGACCGCATATCAAATATACGGGTTGGAGGTCACTTGGTAATAGTGATCATAACATAATAAGTTTCAAGTATCCTTTACTAAGATGTGTAGTAGAGGGGCTACAAGGACACTAAACTTCAGGAAGGCAAATTTCCAACGGTTGAGAGATGATCTTAGTGCAATAAACTGGGAAGATGTCCTGAGACATAAAAGTACACAAAGCAAATGGGAGATGTTTATTAGCATCCTGAATAGGACCTGTGCACAATATATACCCTATGGGAATAAGCATGCTAGAAATAGGAGGAAACCACTATGGCTAAATAAAGCGGTAAGAGGTGCAATAAGTGACAAAAAGAAAGCATTTAGGGAATTAAAGCAAGTAGGTAGTGATGAAGCATTAAATAAATACAGAAAATTAAATAACAACTGTAAAAAGCAAATCAAGGCAGCAAAGATTGAGACAGAGAGACTCATCATTGCCAGAGAAAGTAAAAATAATCCCAAAATATTTTTTAACTACATAAATAGTAAGAAACTAAAAAATGATGGTGTTGGCCCCTTTAAAAATAGTCTGGGTGAAATGGTGGATGAGGATGAGGAAAAAGCCAATATGCTAAATTACTTTTTTTCAACAGTATTTACACAAGAAAATCCCATGACAGACAATATGATCAGTGATAACAAAAATTCTCAATTAAATGTCACCTGCTTAACCCAACAGGAAGTACGGCATCGTCTAAAAATCACTAAAATTGACAAATCCCGGGCCCGGATGGGATACACCCCAGAGTGCTGCAGGAATTAAGTACTGTCATAGATAGACCATTATTTTTAATATTTAAAGATTCCATAATAACAGGGTCTGTACCACAGGACTGGCGTATAGCAAATGTGGTGCCAATATTCAAAAAGGGGATAAAAACTGAACTTGGAAATTATAGGCCAGTAAGCTAAACCTCTACTGTGGTTAAATTCCTAGAGGGTTTTCTAAGAGATGCTATACTGGAGTATCTGAAGAAAAATAACCTCATGACCCATTATCAACATGGTTTTACGAGGGACCGTTCCTGTCAAACTAATCTGATAAGCTTCTATGAAGAAGTAAGTTCTGGACTGGACCAAAGAAATGCAGTGGATATGGTGTATATGGACTTTTCAACAGCTTTTGATACGGTGCCACACAAAAGGTTGATACATAAAATGAGGGCAATGGGGATAGGGGAAAATATGTGTAAGTGGGTTAAGAACTGGCTTAGTGATAGGAAACAAAGGGTGGTTATTAATGGAACACACTCAGAATGGGTCACAGTTAACAGTGGGGTACCACAGGGGTCAGTGTTGGGCCCGCTTCTATTTAATATATTTATTAGTGACCTTGTAGGAGGCATACAGAGTAGAATCTCAATATTTGCAGTTGACACTAAACTGCAGGGTAATCCATACTGAGGAGGACAATTTTATATTACAGGAGGATTTATGTAAACTAGAAGCTTGGGCTGCTAAATGGCAAATGAGCTTTAATGGGGATAAATGTAAAGTCATGCACTTGGGCAGAGGAAACAAAAGGTATAATTATGTGCTTAATTGTAAAACACTGGGCAAAACTGTCACTGAAAAAGACCTGGGTGTATGGGTAGATGACAAACTCACATTTAGTGGCCAGTGTCAGGAGCTGCTGCAAAGGCAAATAAAACAATGGGATGCATTAAAAGAGGCATAGATGCTCATGAGGAGAACATCATTTAACCTCTATACAAGTCACTAGTGCGACACACTTAGAATACTGTGTGCAATTCTGGTCTCCGATGTATAAGAAAGACATAGCTGAACTAGAGCGGGTCCAGAGAAGAGCGACAAAAGTCATTAGAGGACTAAGGGGTCTGCAATACCAAGACAGATTATTAAACTTGGGGTTATTTAGCTTGGAAAAACGAAGGCTTAGGGGTGATCTTATAATAATGTATAAATATATGAGGGGACAGTACAGAGACCTTTCTAATGATCTCTTTACTCTTAGACCTGAGACTGGGACAAGGGGCATCCTCTACGTCTGGAGGAAAGAAGGTTTAATCATAATCACAGACGTGGATATTTTATATTACAGGAGGATTTATGTAAACTAGAAGCTTGGGCTGCTAAATGGCAAATGAGCTTTAATGGGGATAAATGTAAAGTCATGCACTTGGGCAGAGGAAACAAAAGGTATAATTATGTGCTTAATTGTAAAACACTGGGCAAAACTGTCACTGAAAAAGACCTGGGTGTATGGGTAGATGACAAACTCACATTTAGTGGCCAGTGTCAGGAGCTGCTGCAAAGGCAAATAAAACAATGGGATGCATTAAAAGAGGCATAGATGCTCATGAGGAGAACATCATTTAACCTCTATACAAGTCACTAGTGCGACACACTTAGAATACTGTGTGCAATTCTGGTCTCCGATGTATAAGAAAGACATAGCTGAACTAGAGCGGGTCCAGAGAAGAGCGACAAAAGTCATTAGAGGACTAAGGGGTCTGCAATACCAAGACAGATTATTAAACTTGGGGTTATTTAGCTTGGAAAAACGAAGGCTTAGGGGTGATCTTATAATAATGTATAAATATATGAGGGGACAGTACAGAGACCTTTCTAATGATCTCTTTACTCTTAGACCTGAGACTGGGACAAGGGGCATCCTCTACGTCTGGAGGAAAGAAGGTTTAATCATAATCACAGACGTGGATTCTTTACTGTAAGAGCAGTGAGACTGTGGAACTCTCTGCCACATGATGTTGTAATGAGTGTGTCACTACTAACATTTAAGAAGGGCCTGGATGCCTTTCTTGAAAACTATAATAATACCGGTAATATATACTAGATTCTTGATAGGGCATTGATCCAGGGAACTAGTCTGATTGCCATATCTGGAGTCAGGAAGGAATTTTTTTCCCCAATGTGGAGCTAGTGTTGCCACATGGTTTTTTTTTGCCTTCCTCTGGATCAACATATTAGGCTATGGGTTGAACTAGATGGACTTAAAGTCTTCCTTCAACCTTAAAAACTATGTTACTATGTTACTATGATTTAAAAACGCATGCAAAAACGCAGGGTGCCATCAGACACCTTAACAAACTCATGCTGAAAGGGAAAAAAGCATGCAAAAATGCATGCGTTTTTTTAAGGCACTAAAAAAACTCATGCTAAGTGTGACCCCAGCCTTAGCGAGGATTGGGATATCAGTGAAGAAAACACAAATTACTATATGTTGAATTTTTATTCCCACAAACTTGTATATATTCTATAGCATGCTAATGGCAGATCAGACTTTATGTTTAATGTGAAAGTTTCCTCTTTAATGTCATTGAGGATTTATTTTTTTCTAGTCCTAGATGTGTTGACTCATCAGTAGTGATATAGATATAGGGAGTAAGGGCCCTTTCACATCTGCGTTTTTCGTAATTCGCGGCAGATGCGGTGAAAAAACCGCATCTGCCGCGTTTACCGCATAACCGTTCCACTTGCGGCGCGGTTGCGGTTTTTTCTATGCAATGTATAGGGGGACTTGCGGCAGGTGCGGCAAGTGCGGTTTTGCACTTGCGGCAGGTGCGGCCGCGAAAAAAACCGCGGCTTACTGCGGTTTTTTTCGCGGCCGCACCTGCCGCAAGTGCAAAACCGCACTTGCCGCATCTGCCGCAAGTCCCCCTATACATTGCATAGAAAAAACCGCAACCGCGCCGCAAGTGGAACGGTTATGCGGTAAACGCGGCAGATGCGGTTTTTTCACCGCATCTGCCGCGAATTACGAAAAACGCAGATGTGAAAGCACCCTAACAGTCACACCAAGACATTGCTGCTTGAAGAGGCCAAAAGGTCTTGTGACCTCCTGGTGTGCCACGTATGGTGGCCTTTTAGATACTGCCATAAGTAGGGTCTAATAGTCATAACAAAACAAAATGTTTGGGTTGCTATTGCACAAATTGTGTTACTACAAAGAGAAGTGTATAAACTGAGTTTACACACCTAAGGGGATATATGTCCCTCATAGACAAATAACAACCAAAGGATTGTTTAGTATGAATTTCCTAACTCAGCTGGACACTTATTCTAAAGATTTTTACTGCAAATGTGTACCCCTACCAGGGTTGTCAAGAATTGCAATGATTAAACACCATTGCATTTCACTTGTGCTTTATTCAAAAGCCGCTTCTTTTAGACTATATGCACACAAGTGTATTACCTCAGAATGCACAAAAAAATATAATCCCAGAAAAATAATTACAATGTTTTTGGTCTACATATACTACACAAAACATTAACATTGAATTAAGTGCAATAAACGATTCTCCCACTCTTGCAGCTTTAGTAAGGCCACATTTTTGTAAATGGTCATATAAAACCCACACACCTCAGCTCAGGAGAGCCCCTTACCCGAAACAGGGATACGCTGAGGGGATGTTCACTTCTCATTTCCTCCATGTACTGAGGGTCAAATGTGGCTTAAAAAGCTTCAACTACCTGCTGGTAGATGGAGGTCAATCCTCCACTACTTGGTGATGCAGGTGCTCGGTTTTGAGCGGCAACAGTGCGGGACGGCTCGGCCGTTCGGCGTTCACAGCAACAGGTGTGGCACAGAGGAGCGGGGCTTAGTGGTGACATCACAAGGGGCAGAGAACTGACCAGTTTTTTAATTGTTCTTGCTCCTTCATCAGCTACCCTGACGAAGGAGCACGGACAGTTCCAAAACCGGAAAGATGAAAGTAAATAAAAGTAATATTGCTGAAAATGTCATCTTGTCCTGAAAAAAGCAAGCTGCCCCACAGCTCCTTCAGTGGAAAAATAAAAAAGCTACAACTCTTAGAATACAGCAATGCAAAAACGATTGAGAAAATAAGAGTTGGAACCAGCTTAACACACTGGAGTAAAAAAAAAACTAATCTAAATCTTTATTGGAAATCCTTTAAAATTAAAAATGATGAAAAATTGATCCAGTGTTCAAGAGCCATGTAGCTCAAAACACATATGGATTGATTCCTGTTATGCACACCACCCCTCTATATTGCTTTGTTGTCTGAGATGCCCAATTTTTCGTCACTTTTTGTTTTTAAAGGACTTTTAATAAAGATTTAGTAAACTTTTAATTACTCCAGTGTGTTGAGCTAGTTCTAACTCTAATTTCCTCAGTTATCTCCAGCTCTGTGCAGCAGCAGGGACGCCATGCTCCTCCCTGGTTGGAATAACATATCAGGGGTGAGCTGAATTTTTTCTTATTATTTGATGCAAAAACGATACTTTTTTCTATAAAATAATTTGTGTTGTATAAAAGTGGCAAAATATAAAAAAGTTCTATAAGTGTGGTATAATTGTAATCATATTTACCCAAAGAATAAAGTCATCTTTTCACTTTTACCACCCAGTAAATGGCATAAAAAAATTCTGAATTGCTGGTTTTAATTGTTATTTATTTTGCATCCCAAAAATCAGAATAGAAAGTGATCAAAAAATATTATGTGCCTGAAAATAGTATCAATAAAAATGTCAACTTATCTCACAAATAACAAGCCTCCAAATGACTCTGTCAACAAAAATGTAGAAATATTATAGCTCTGAAACTTAGGTGATGCAAACTTTTTTGGGGGAAAACAAACATTTTTTTAGTGTTTAGTTAGCTTTTTAGTCAAACATAAAAAACAAGTTAAGGCCCCTTTCACATCAGCGTTTTTTGAAAAATGAGGCAGTTGCGATCAAAAAACCGCATCTGCCGCATTTTCCGCCTATAGCTGAATAGCTTGCAGCAAGCCCGATGCATTGTCTATGGGGCTTGCGGTAAGTGTGCGGCAAGTGCGGTTCCGGTAGTTGCGGCAGTTGCAGCCGCAAAAAAACGCTGCTGACCGCGTTTTTTTCGCGGCCGCAACTGACGGAACTGCACTTGCCGCACCTGCCGCACACTTACCGCAAGACCCATAGACAATGCATCGGGCCGGCCGCAAATGCGGCCGTTAGGCAGAAAATGCAGCAGATGCGGTTTTTTTACCGCAACTGCCGCATTTTTCAAAAAACGCTGATGTTAAAGGGGCCTTAATCTGGTATTACTGTAACAGCATCGACCCAAAGAATAAAGCCATCTAATCACTTATACCATATGGGGAAAGGCATAGCAAATAAATGTTTATTCGGCCACCCAAAGATCACAGTATTAACATTTATCCTGTGCTCTACCCTGAGCTCTTACACCAGGGTTTCCATGTAAATCTCTGAAATATGTGATTCAGATGAAAACCCCAATGGAAGATTCCTTATAATAAGGCAGATGGAGACACTTTGAACTCTCTCTGTCCTATGATCTAGCTGTACCTATATTTTTAGGCATACATAAAAGTTGACCACCTCTTTTGTGCACACTTTAAAAGTCAGACACTGCTGAACAAAAGCCACACAGACTCCAAAGTTAACTCTACAGCTTCATTATAGTGAATGGATCTCTTGGGGGTTTCATCTGAATCACTTATTTTGTAGATTTAGATGGAAACTCCAATGTAAGTGCTCAGGGTAGAGGAAAGAATAAATAGGAACTAATCCAAAATATTTTGAACCATAAAATGCTACCAATAAAACCTTAAACTCAACCTAAAAAAAAAATAAGTCCGCACTCAATATCTGTTAAAATAAACATAGGATATATGGGATACCCATTACTTGTAGCACAAAGACTCTGGAAAGCACACAATGGCTCCTCTCCAAAAGAAATCCAGTGAAATCTTCACTCCCAAATCTAAATACCCCTCCCAGCTGAGCCCCACAGTGTGCCTAAACTCCAGTGAGCATCCACACATTTGACATTTCTGTAGTGAGGAGAACCCAACTTAAATTTATGGGGTGTAGGTATCCAGGAGCTCTAGCTGGGCACAATGTATGGGTACTACAATGTACCGGGCACTACAACAGCAAATTTCCATTTTCAGTCTACAACATCCATTGTTGCTTGTTTCTGAAAAACATCCATGGCGTCAAAATCATTAGTACACCTGTTGATGTATTCCCAGTGGGGTGTAATTTGCAAATTGTGGAGTTTTCTGCTCTTCCGGTGCCTAAGGTGTCTGTATTTGGAGACTACATACTATTCTAGAAAGCTCCCCAAAAGGCAAATAGCGCTACTTCCCTCCCAAGTCTCACCGTGTGGCTAATGGTGTAGGACATATGGTACAGTACATGTGGTACAAATACCGTAGTACAGTACATATGGGATATTGTCATATTCACAAAGAATTGTGTAACAATTATATAAAATCTTTGACTAAAACAACATTTTGGTGTAAAAATGCAATTAGATTTTTTTCACCACTGAATGGTAAAACATTTTGTGAAACCTATATAGTGTCAATATGCTCACTGTACCTCAAAATGATTTCATTGTAGTTTGCAAATGGGCTCACTTCTGGGTGGTTCTGTGGTGCTTGCATCTTAGAGGCTCTGCCAATGTAACATTGTACAGCAAACCTTTCCAGCTAGAGCTGAAACATAATAAGGCGTTCCTTCCTTTATGAGATTTGGACTATGCCAGAAAAGTAGTTTTTAACCACATATGGGTTATTGCCATACTCAGGAGAAATTGCATAACATATTTTGTGTCCATTTTCTTCTGTTACCCGAATGAAAATAAAAACTTTGGGCTTTCAGCATAATTTTCATTAAAAAAAACCTTAGTATTACATTTTAATGGCCAACACTATAACATTCTGTGAAGCAGCAATAGATTTAAGATGCTCACGACACTCCTTCCTTTATAGGTATATTTTCCGTAATGAGGGATTTGCAATATTTGGGCACATCATAGTCTCGGCAAAGGTAACATTGCATCCACTATCGATTTTAGCCAACTTTGCACTCCAAAAGTCAAATGGTGCACCTTCCCATCTGAGCCCTGGTACAAACAGTAGTTTTCCAGCACATATGGGGTATCCCTGTACTCTGGAGAAATTGTATAACATATTTAGTGCAAATTTACTCCTGCTACTCTTGTGAACATAAAACAATTGGGGCTAAAGCAACATTTTTCACCTGAAAAATTACCGTATACACTCGTGTATAAGCCGACCCGTGTATAAGCCGACCCCCCTACTTTTGCCCCCAAAACCTGGGAAAATCTATTGACTCGTGTATAAGCCGAGGGTGGACCCCAGCACAGGTATACAGGCCCCCCCAGTGGTAGTATACAGCAGCCTCCCCAGTGGCATATACAGGCCCCAGTAGTATATACAGCAGCCCCAGTGGTATACAGCAGCCTTCCCAGTGGTATATGCAGACCCTACCAGTATATACAGCAGCCCCAGTGGTATACAGGCCCCAGCAGTATATACAGCAGCCCCAGGGGTGTACAGCAGCCTCCGGGGGCATACAGCAGCCCCAGCAGTACACAGCAGCCCCAGCGGTACACAGCCACCCCCAGGGGTACACAGCCGCCCCCAGGGGTACACAGCAGCCCCCAGGGGTACACAGCCGCCCCCAGGGGTACACAGCAGCCCCCAGGGGTACACAGCAGCCCCCAGGGGTATATAGCCGCCCCCAGGGGTATATAGCAGCCCCCAGGGGTATATAGCAGCCCCCAGGGGTACACAGCCATCCCCAGGGGTATATAGCAGCCCCCAGGGGTACACAGCCACCCCCAGGGGTATATAGCAGCCCCCAGGGGTACACAGCCGCCCCCAGGGGTACACAGCCGCCCCCAGGGGTACACAGCAGCCCCCAGGGGTACACAGCAGCCCCAGGGGTATATAGCCGCCCCCAGGGGTATATAGCAGCCCCCAGGGGTATATAGCAGCCCCCAGGGGTACACAGCCATCCCCAGGGGTATATAGCAGCCCCCAGGGGTACACAGCCATCCCCAGGGGTATATAGCCGCCCCCAGGGGTATATAGCAGCCCCCAGGGGTATATAGCAGCCCCCAGGGGTATATAGCCGCCCCCAGGGGTATATAGCCGCCCCCAGGGGTATATAGCCGCCCCCAGGGATACACAGCCGTCCCCAGGGGTATATAGCAGCCCCCAGGGGCATATAGCAGCCCCCAGGGGTATACAGCTGCCCCCAGGGGTACACAGCTGCCCCCAGGGGTATATAGCAGCCCCCAGGGGTACACAGCCGTCCCCAGGGGTATACAGCTGCCCCCAGGGGTACACAGCTGCCCCCAGGGGTATACAGCTGCCCACAGGGGTATACAGCTGCCCCCAGGGGTACACAGCTGCCCCCAGGGGTACACAGCCGCCCCCAGGGGTACATAGCCGCCCCCAGGGGTATATAGCCGCCCCCAGGGGTACACTGCTGCCCCCAAATGCTGGCACTCGCCCCCCTGCTGCTTAACTTACCATCCGGTATTCTGATCAGCGCTGCTCCTCGCTGCTCCCGTCCTCACGGCATCCGGGATCCCGGCCGTCGCAGGTATGACGTCATACCTGCGACGGCCGGGGATCCCGGAAGCCGCGAGGACGGGAGCAGCGAGGAGCAGCGCTGATCAGAATACCGGATGGTAAGATAAGCAGCGGGGGGGCCCTTACAGCAGCGGGGGGGCCCTGACACAGAGGGGGGGGCGAGTGGCAGCGTTTGGGGGCCATATGCACTGCTTCCCCCTGCCGCTGATTGACAGGGGGATGCAGTGCATATTTAATGAGCGGCCCCACGTGACGGGGCCGCTCATACAGCAGCCTCCCCCCGCCTCCTGCAGCCTCCACAGCCCCCACCACATCACATACCGTATATGACCCGTGTATAAGCCGAGGGGTAGACTTTTCAGCCCAATTTTTGGGCTGAAAAACTCGGCTTATACACGAGTATATACGGTAGATTTTTTATTTTCATAGCTCAATGTTATAAAATTCTGTGATACCTTTGAACCTGGGGGTTCAAAGTGTGGGGTCTAGTTCTCAAAATAGGGTCACTTGTGGAGTTATTTCCTTTGTTTAGACACAGCAAGGGCTCTGTAAACATGGCATGGCGTCCGCTATCGATTTCAGCCAGTTTTGAATTGTATATATCAAATGGTGCTTCTTCCCTTATGAGCCCTGCCGTGCACCCAAACAGTAGTTTTCCAGCACAGATGTGGTATCGATGTACTCAGGACAAGTTGCAGAACAATTGGATGGTGTATTTTCTCCTACTACCCATATGCAAATGCCAAATTTGGGTATAAATTAATTATTATTTTTTTGTGTGAAAAGTAACATTTTACATTTTTTCCTTCTACATTGCTTTAGTATCTGTGATGCACGTAAAGGGTTAATAAACTTCTTTAATGTGGTTTTGAGCAGTCTGAGGGGTGCAGTTTTTAGAATGGTGTCACTTTTGGGTATTTTCTGTAACATAGGATTTTGAAAGTAAAATAGTTTTTTTTTTTAATTATGTTGAAAAAGTGAGAAATTGCTGATACATTTACTCGTGTATAAGCCGAGTTTTTCAGCCCAAAATTTGGGCTGAAAAGTCCCCCCCTCGGCTTATACACGGGTCATTTACGGTGGTGGGGGCTGTGGAGGCTGGAGGAGGCGGGGGGGAGGCTGCTGTATGAGCGGCTCCGTCACGTGGGGCCGCTCATTATATATGCACTGCTTCCCCCTGTCAATCAGCGGCAGGGGGAAGCAGTTCATATATGCCCCCCAAAAGCTGGCACTGTCCCCCCTTGTAAGGGCCCCCCCCCCCGCTGCTTATACATTACCATCCCGGTGTTCTGATCGGCGCCGCTCCTCGATGCTGCTTCTTCATCCTCCCGTCGGCTTGCTGCATCCGGGATCTCCGGCTGTCGCAGCGATATGACGTCATCGCGCGACGGCCGGAGATCCCGGATGCAGCCAGCGAGGACGGGAGGATGAAGAAGCAGCACCGAGGAGCGGCGCCGATCAGAACACCGGGATGGTAATGTATAAGCAGCGGGGGGGGGCCCTTACAAGGGGGGACAGTGCCAGCTTTTGGGGGCTGTTGGTACCCCCAGGGGGCTGCTGGGTACCCCCAGGGGGCTGTTGGTACCCCCAGGGGGCTGTTGGGTACCCCCAGGGGGCTGTTGGGTACCCCCAGGGGGCTGCTATATGTACACCTGGGGGCCTGCTGTATACCACTGGGGCTGCTGTATACTACCACTGGGGCTGCTGGGGCTCCTGTATACTACCACTGGGGCTGCTGGGGCTCCTGTATACTACCACTGGGGCTGCTGGGGCTCCTGTATACTACCACTGGGCTGCTGGGGCTCCTGTATACTACCACTGGGGCTGCTGGGGAATCTGTATACTACCACTGGGCTGCTGGGGAATCTGTATACTACCACTGGGGCTGCTGGGGAATCTGTATACTACCACTGGGGCTGCTGGGGAATCTGTATACTACCACTGGGGCTGCTGGGGAATCTGTATACTACCACTGGGGCTGCTGGGGAATCTGTATACTAACACTGGGGCTGCTGGGGAATCTGTATACTACCACTGGGCTGCTGGGGAATCTGTATACTACCACTGGGGCTGCTGGGGAATCTGTATACTACCACTGAGGCTGCTGTATACTACCACTGGGGAGGCCTGTATACCACACTGCTGAGGGCTGTATACCTGTGCTGGGGTCCACCCTCGGCTTATACACGAGTCAATAGGTTTTTCCAGATTTTTGGGGCAAAAGTAGGGGGGTGCTTATACACGGGTCGGCTTATACACGAGTATATACGTAATTAGGTTTAAAAAATGGTGCAGACATGTGGCAAATTTGACATATTAAGTTTTGTGTGGTATAATCATCTGATTAACAGCATAACATTTAAAAATTTAAAAATTATACAAATTTAATTTTCTTTGCCAAATTTTAGATGTTTTTCTAAATAAATGCAAATAATATTAACCAAAATTTAACTTTAACTTGAAGTGCAACATGTCACAAAAAAAATCTCAGAATCACTGGGATATGTTGAAGCGTTACTACATAAAGTGACACTGGTCAGAATTGAAAAAAAGGGTTTAATACTTAGGAATTAAATGATAAAATTAATTATAGTAAAAATATAATGTGGAATAAAAAAGATATCTACATTCGAATGCACTAGTGATGAGCAAGCAAACTTGCCATTGCTCAATTCTCGATCAATCATCGGGTACGCTCACTATTCGATCAAGTTTTGTGAGTTCTAAAGTGCAATGCCCGAATCCCCATTGAGTGTTAAGTAAAACCAGTTGACGTGATGCTCAGCACACTTCTCTGGAATCAGTTCAGGGAGATTTGATCTGCTAGGGAGAGCTTAGATTAAAGCAGGCATATAGGCAGTGGACTACTTCAGTGGACTTCAGATTTTCATTACTATTTTTTGTAATAATTTGTTGAAGCAGGCAAATTGTCAGGGAGTGTTTTTTAAAATAAATTATTTGTGTGTGTTTCTTTTGACTTACTGGGTTAGTAATGGGGGTGTCTCATAGATGTCTCTCCATTACTAACCCCAGTTCTTGATGCCAGCTGACACTACACAGCTGACATTAACCCCATAAACCCTTACCCCAATTGCCACAGTACTAGGGCAATCAGGATGAACTGATGTGAAGAGTCAGAATTGGTAAATCTTATGTGATTTTCCACCACTGCGGTAGCTGCGAGCTGCTATTTTTAGGCTGGGAAAGGCACAATAACCATGGACCTTCCCAGCCTGATAATACCAGCTGCAACTGCCTTCTTTACCTTGGCTGGATGTCAAAAATAGGGGGAACCCCACTTCATTTTTTAAAATTATTTTTTATTAAACAACATTTAGTGCCACATGGAAGGCGCTAGGGGAGCAAGTATACAATGTGCAGGGGATGGGACATTGCTATAGTCAATGTCTGTTTCTTTTGCTATCAACCAATCATATTGAGACAAAAATACATGCGGCAAAAACAAAGCAAAAGTCATGCAGAAAAAGCGTATGCAAATACACATAAAAACACAAGGAAGAATGCAAGTGAGTGGAGGTGCAGGATTTATGCGTAAATTTAGCTGCATAAAAGCCTGAACAATGATTGTGTGCTCATGCCCTGAAAGAATTTACATACTGCAGATTATTTCTGCACTAAATCTCCAAATCACAATAAGCAACGTCCACAGGACACTTCAGGATTCTCATTGGCTTTGCTGACATCAGGATATCTTTCAGATTTTGTGAAAAATCTGCACTGAAAAATACAATAAAATTGCAATGTATGCACACACACCTACCGTATATACTCGCGTATAAGCCGAGTTTTTCAGCCCAAAAATTGGGCTGAAAAGTGCCCCCCTCGCTTATACGCGAGTCAATACGGCCCCTAAAAAGTTTTGCGCCCCACCTCCCTTTCTGGGCCCCCCCGCATGCAGCGCTGCGCATATACATTACCTGTCTAGCAGCTGTCACCCTCCGATGGCTGATCGCGGCTCCCGGCTCCGGGCTCCATCTTCCTCTCTGTCTTCCTGATTGTCAGGTGACCGGCTGGCGTCGCGATGACGTCATCGCGCTGCGCCCCGGTCACACAGCAGGAAGACAGCGAGGAAGATGGAGCCCGGAGCCGGGAGCCGCGATCAGCCATCGGAGGGTGACAGCTGCTAGACAGGTAATGTATATGCGCAGCGCTGCATGCGGGGGGCCCAGAAAGGGAGGTGGGGGCGCCAAATTATGAGGGGGGCCCTGCTGGGGCCCTGTATACTACCACTGGGGCTATATACTACCACTGGGGCTGTATACTACCACTGGGGCTGTATACTACCACTGGGGCTGTGTGTATACTACCACTGGGCTATATACTACCACTGGGGCTGTATACTACCACTGGGCAGAATATACCACTGGGGCTGCTGTATACTACCACTGGGGCTGTGTGTATACTACCACTGGGGCTATATACTACCACTGGGGCTGTATACTACCACTGGGGCAGAATATACCACTGGGGCTGCTGTATACTACCACTGGGGCTGTATACTACCACTGGGGCTGTATACTACCACTGGGGCTGTATGTATACTACCACTGGGGCTATATACTACCACTGGGGCTGTATACTACCACTGGGGCTGAATATACCACTGGGGCTGCTGTATACTACCACTGGGGCTGTATACTACCACTGGGGCTGTATACTACTACTGGGGCTGCTGTATACTACCACTGGGGCTGTATACTACCACTGGGGCTGTATATACTACTGGGGCTGCGTGTATACTACCACTGGGGCTGTATATACCACTGGGCTGCTGTATACTACCACTGGGGCTGAATATACCACTGGGGCTGCTGTATACTACCACTGGGGCTGTATACTACTACTGGGGCTGCTGTTACTACACACTGGGGCTGTATACTACCACTGGGCTGTATATACCACTGGGGCTGCTGTATACTACCACTGGGGCTGAATATACCACTGGGGCTGCTGTATACTACCACTGGGACTGTATACTACCACTGGGGCTGTATACTACCACTGGGGCTGTATACTACCACTGGGGCTGTATATACTACTGGGGCTGCGTGTATACTACCACTGGGGCTGTATATACTACTGGGGCTGCGTGTATACTACCACTGGGGCTGTATATACTACTGGGGCTGCGTGTATACTACCACTGGGGCTGCTGCTGTATATACCACTGGGGCTGCTGCTGTAACACTGCTGGGGCCTGTATATACCACTGGGGAGGCTGCTGTATACCACACTGATGGGGGCTGTATACCTGTGCTGGGGTCCACCCTCGGCTTATACACGAGTCAATAAATTTTCCCAGGTTTTGGGGCAAAAGTAGGGGGGTCGGCTTATACACGGGTCGGCTTATACACGAGTATATACGGTAATACTCTGACAACATTGTTCCTAGCAGTGACCTGAGAGTCAGAGATGCTGTTCTCATTCCATGTGAGCGCTGTTTTCATCCATTTCAGTGATCTTTTTGCCCACCACCAGCCCTCTTGTTAGGCTAGGGTCACATTTGGGAGAATGCATCCATTTGCAGGATGCTTTAAAGGATGCTGTTTTTTCCTTTGCCATTTTTATGGCATTTTTTTTTTTGTCATTTTTAGCGCTAGCGTTAACGCATGATACATATATGTTCCATACGTTAACGCAAGCATTTCCCATGGACTCCTATGTTAAAAAAAACGCTAGCGTTTTTGCAAGAGACCCCAAAAACGCTGCAGACCGTGTTTTTTGATGCTTTTTGCATAAACGCCTAGCATCAAACACAGTGCACTTTGGCAATGCGTTTTTTACATGGGCGCCTATGGATGCGTTAACGCTAGCGTTTTTCAATATTTAAACATGAAAAAACGCTAGCTTTTAGCGCTTCCATGACGCTAATGTGACCCTAGCCTTGAGGTCTTCTGGAAAAATGCTCAAGTTTTTTATTGACTTCCATCACACCCGGTACTCGAGTCAAGCCTGTTTGAGCATCTGACCAGCTTGATTTGAGTAGCAAGCAACATTATAGTGCTCGCTCATCACTAGAATGCCCTATTCAAATATGAGAAATGATACTGAGCCATCAATGTCTACAAAGAGAATTAACATAATAATATCAGTCACAAAATTGTCATCTATTATAGGCACCAAATTAAGGTGATGGACACTAATGTCACCATGTTATGCTTTTCTATTCATCACCACTACCGTTGAGTGAAAGTATATGAAATATCGACTAAAGTGTTGTGATTGTTTCTGGCATAGCGTGAGCAGTGGATAACATATTTTGGTCTCTATTCATGAATTTCTAAGCAGCCCTAAAGTCACATTTTTATTATTCCTGAACTGTTTGTAATTAAAACAGTTTTGTGTTTTAGGCATTGTCCTCTTGAGTTCTCTATATTTTTTCCTCGTTTTTCTGCAAAAGAAGATTTGCATATTGTGAGAATGTCAATTGCTAGCATGGGGCTTATCACACAATAAACAATTCCAACACCTAGAGTTATAAATGAGGCGAGATGGAAAAAGGGAGGTATAAGATCTTTGATTACTGTATAAAACCATGTTCCTGCATAGTAATGACCTTCATACAACAAGATAGAAAGTATTATAAAAGTAAGAGTATAATGACGTTTACATTTAGACATTGGAGGTTGATGAAGTGAATAAGGACATATTCATATGGAAGAAAATTAAGGTATAGGGGCACAAATAGTACAGGACATTTACCAAAGTGAGCACTAAAAGAAAAGAGTAAGGGTACCTTTACACGCGGCTACATTTCTAGGGTGGCTACAGGTAACTTACTGGTTGCAGTGAAATCATGGAGACAAGGTTCTATCTTGTTGCTGTGTACAAATGGAATAATCTCTCCATGATTTCACTGCAACCAGTAAGTTACCTGTAGCCACCCTAGAAATGTAGCCGTGTGTAAAGGTACCCTAAGGGTGCATTTACACGTTGCAACATTGCATGCAATTTCACTTGCAACTTACTGGTTGCAGTGAAATCATGGACACATTGTTCCATTTGTACACAGCAACAAAATAGAACAATGTGTTCATGATTTCACTGCAACCAGCAAATTGCCAGTAAAATTGCACCCTAAGGGTACCTTTACAAGCCGCTACTGGAGGATGGATACAACCCGCTACTTCACGTGCACGAGCACGCCCAAACGGTTACAAACGGGAGACGCACCACCTTTACACGCCACCACAAGGTGCGCTACGCTACATCTACAGCTAGATACATCGCCGGGTGTCTCAAGTAGCCATCTGTAGCTCATCTTACCTCATTTACACACCGCTACAACCAGCTAATATGGGCGGACCTGGTGCAGCAGGGACAGTACGAGACGTCCGTACGATGATAGGACAAAGCAAGAAACCCATGATTGGCCAGGCATCGCAGGAGGCTGATTAATACATGACGCCCGAGCAATTGTGTAGTGTGACTGGGCAGCTCCTTAAATATGCCGCCCTGTGCAGCGACAACCAATCGCAACGCAGGAGCTTCCTCCAATGATCGCTGAAGGGGCGCGGTATCCCGGAGGCTGTGTCCCGCCCCAGCTACATATCAGGTACATCGCCTGGTGTATAGACATCCCTTCTGTAGCTTCTTTACACGCCGATACAGCTCGCTACAATCGGCTTTGTAGCCATCTGTTTTCGAGCAGTGCTCGGAAACAGATGTATCTGTTGCCGGCTGCCTCCTACCGTCTTCACACGCCGCTACTACGGGCTATATTGATGCTACAAGCTACATTTGTAGCCTGTAGCGGGTTGTATCCATCCTCCAGTAGCGGCGTGTAAAGGTACCCTAAGGGTACCGTCACACGTGGAGATATCTCCGGCGATTCCACAGGCAACACTGGGGCGTGGCCTGTCGCCGGCAACATCACCAATGCGTCGCCTAATGTAAATGGGCGACGGCGACATGTCTGAGTGGTCACCTGGTTTCACATCAGAGCACTGAAACCAGGCGACCATTCTTGGGCGATGTGTGCTGATCGCCCTGTGTAACATCTCATGAGTGATGTCAAAGGCGACAGCACACATCGCCTATACCATTCTGGTAGGGGTTTCAGGGCGTATGTACTATCTCTGGCAGTCTGCGTGGATTGGTGGCAGCTGGAGCATTCCGATTGGTTGTGTTGCTCCTCAGCGCCATATTTGATGATGTCCAAAGGTGTCTTACCCAGGAGCGTACATACTGTACAGTAGCACATTGATGTCGCCTCTGTGTTTGCGGCTGTGTTCAAAAGGGCAGAGATGTGCCACAAATGTGTGTTAACAGAACGCAATTGCCATTTACATCCCAACTAAAGTCTGCATGAGCACTGTAGTGGCAAATTTGATTAGACAACGCAGTAGCACAACACACTTAACATAAAAGCGCTGTACAAATTCACTGTACAATTAATCACTCCAATGCATCTAGCAATACTCTGTGACATATCACACGAGAGGTGACTAAAGTACCGAGCCAATACGCACAAGCATGATTACATGTAACGATGTGGCGCGGCGAACAAGGACACATTAACCAATCACATGTCTTCAGGGCGTTACACAGCATTATGTTAACGCCTAGCTCCAAGATGCGCTTCAAAATTACGCCCACATCGCTAATGTGGTGGCTCTGTGTGACACCGAAGCGGCGACCAGCGACTTGATCGCCCCTGTGCGTTGGGCGAAACTCAGGCAATTTCCGGTCAGGTCGTCGCCCGAGCGTCGCCTAATTTGTCGCCCAGTGTAAACGGGCGTCGGTGACCTTAGGCGACACGCAAATACGTGCGTGCGCACGTGCGTCGCCTGTGGAATCGCCGGAGATATCTCCACGTGTGACGGTACCCTAAGGGTGCATTTAGACTCATGCACATTAATAAAGGGAACCTTTCATGACAAAAAAATAATATTAACCCCTTCACCATGACAATTCTCCATTTTTTGTTTTCGTTTTTTCCTCCCCTTCTTCCAAGAGCCATCATTTTTTTTATTTTTCCATCAATATAGACATATGGGGCTTATTTTTTGTGGAGCGAGTTGTATTTTTGGATAACATCATTCATTTTACCATACAGTGTATTGGAAAGCAAGACAAAAATCAAAGTACAGTTAATTGCAAAAAAAAGTGCATTTCCGCAATAGTTTTTGTTTGTATTTATGTACCATGCTCACTATATGGGAAAACTGACCTGACAGTATGATTTCCCAGGATGGTACAAGTTAAAAAATACCAAACATGTATAGTTTATTCTTTAAGTGGTGAAAAAAATGTCAGAAATTTGTTTAAAAAATGTGCGCGTTTGTCGTTTTTTTCGAGACTCATAACATTCTCATTTTTCAGGATCTGGCGTGGTGTGATCACTTATTTTTTATCTCTAGAGCTGGTGTTTTTACTAATACCATTTTTGGGTAGATACAATGTTTTGTTTTCCTCTTATTGTAATGCAATGTTGCAGTGACTTAAAAAAAAACTTAATTTTGGAGTTTCTACTTTTTTTTCCATTACGCATTTACGGTAATTTATTTTTCATTTTAATAGATCATGCATTTCTGAACACAGTGACACTTTCAGGATGACAGGGTGAAAGGGGAATTGGGGCACCTGATCTGCCCCTCAAGCTAGGAAGCCCTAAACTCACACTATTTCAGGGGTACTCCTGATGTCTGAGGCCTGATTCCCACTCCCACTCCCCCCAAGGCAGGGAAGTAATGAAATCCACAGATAAAGACAGACAGTGGAACCAAAACAAAAGCTCTCAGCAATCACAAACGGGGAGAACACAAAAAGTGCTAGGGTCAGATTAGCTTCAGCCTTTTGGCTGACGAATCCATTTAAAACATAGAATTCTGCAGCCTGAGCGCATAGCGTTAACATGCTGTAATGCTGTACACAGACTGCCTACATATACCTATGGTTACTGGTCTCCCAGCGCAGCTGGCTGTTTAACACAGAAGAACCCTATATGCGCTATTCCTGAGCACGCAGGGAAATGCTGCAAACCCTGTTTCCGTGTGCGCTCAGAAATAGCGCATATCCAGTACTTCTGTGTTAAACAGCCAGCTGCGCTGGGAGACCGGTAACCATAGGGATGTATAGGTAGCCTGAGCACAGCGTTACAGCATGTTAACGCTATGCGCTCAGGCTGCAGAATTCTAAGTTTTAAATGGATTTGTCAGCCAAAAGGTTGACTCTAGTCTGACCCTAGCCTTACAACTGTTACCCAGAAACTGGAACACCACACCACAGAGCGGTCACACTGGAGCAAGCTGAAGCTATAATTGGCAGAGGAGACTGGACTCCACCATATTTAAAGGGTGGAGACAGCTATGAGAGGACGGAAGCAACTTGAAACTCCAGCAGCACATTACCAGCCATTGTAATAATAATAATCTTTATTTACATAGCACCAACATATTCCGCAGCGCTTTACAATTCAGTGGTTCATATTCAGAGGTAACAATTATATATAAAATATACAATACAGTAATTAAAGTAGAGAATCAATGTAAAAAAATACAATATTTAAAGCAGAGGAACAATGTAAAAAATACAATACAATAATTACAGCAAAAATAAAGTTTACCCTGCTCAAAAGAGCTTACAATCTACAACGAGATAGGGGTTACACAAAGTACAGGGGCTTATTCCACTGATGGTCCAAGCATCTTGAGGAAGAGGGGGATAGAAAAAAATTACATGAATGTCCACCATTTTGTGTTTGGTGGAGTTTGAAGGCGAGTTACTCTATGTCATGAGAGATAGTGAATGGGCTATATACAGTAGAAAGGACTTCTATTAGGGAGCATGATAGGCCACCTTGAAAAGATGTGTTTTTAGGGAGCGTCTGAAGCTATGTAAGTTGTCTTTGAGCCGGGAGTGGGAGGTTTGGATTAATGCAGATGTTAGTCGAAGGTCATTTGTAGAACGTAGAAAACAGGTTGGGTGATAGACAGAGATTATGGAGGAGATGTAGGGAGGTGCTGCACTGTGAAGAGCTTTGTGGGTGAGAACAAGCAATCTGAATTGGATCCTGTAGTGTAAAGGCAGTACAGTGACTGGCACAGAGCAGAGGCATCTGAGTAACGATTGGCCAGATCGGTGATCCTGGCTGCTGCATTAAAGGGGAACTCCAGTGAGAGAAAACTTTTTAGTACAGTTCCTGCCCTGCTACATGATGAAGCAGAGCTGTACACTGCAGTTCTAGGATTTATAGATCCCTTATAAATTGATAAAATTATACCTGCACCTCTCTTCTGGCCCCTGCCTCATGGAACTCAAATATCTGCACGCCCCAGCCACACACCCTCACTAAACAGAATTGTGAGGAGGCATGAATGTAGGCTGATCCTGCAGCTTCTAGCATCCACACCCCCGACACACCTCCTGCTTTTTGCTCTTACTTTAAGCTGCCAAGCTGTAGATTCTGGTGTCCCTGAGGTAGGGGCTAGAGCAGAGGAGCAGGCATATTTTATTGAATAATAAGAGATCTATAGATCCTAGAACTGCAGTGTACAGCTCTGCTTCATCATGTATGAGGGCAGGTAACTAAAAAGTTTTCTCTCACTGGAGTTCCCCTTTAAGGATGAACTCAAGAGAGGAAAGTCTAGTGAGGGGAAGGCCAATTAATAGAGAATTGCAGTAGTCAAGGTGAGAATGTATTAGGGCCACGGTGAGGGTTTTTGTTGTTTCCATATTGAGAAAGGGGCGGACTCTAGAGATGTTCTTCAGCTGCAAGCGACAGGAGCGGGTGTCAAACATAACACCCAGACAGTGAGCCTGCTGCCTAGGCGATATCCTGGTGCCGCACATGAGAGGAAGATGTCAGATTTAGGGAGGTTAGTGGAGGGCGGGGGCAGAAAAAGTTCAGTTTTGGAAAGGTTGAGTTTCAAATAGAGAGAGGACATGATGTTGGAAACTGCAGCTAGACAGTCATTGGTATTCTTTAGTACAGTAGGGGTAAGGTCAGGGATTGAAATGTATGATTATGTGTCATCAGCATAGAGATGGTACTGGAAGCCAAATCTGCTGATGGTCTGTCCACTAGGGGCCGTGTAGAGAGAGAAGAGAAGTGGGCCAAGGACTGAAGTCTGAGGGACCCCAATAGTGAGAGGAAGAGGAGAGGAAGTGGAGCCAGTGAATGATACACTGAAAGAGTGGTCAGAAAGATAGGATGAGAACAAGGAGAGAGCAGTGTTCTTTATGCCAATGGAGTGCAGCATAGAGAGTACAAGATGGTAATCGACTGTGTCAAAACCTGCAGAGAGGTCAAGAAGAATAAGCAGACAGTGGTCACGATTACGTTTTTCAGAAGGTCATTGGTCACTTTGATGAGGGCAGTTTCTGTAGAGTGTAGGGGGCAGAAACCAGACTGTAATGGATCTAGAAGAGAGTGAGTGGAGAGGTAACGGGCGAGGCGGGTGTAGACCAGGTGCTCCAAGAGTTTAGAGATGATGGGGAGATTGGAGACTGGTTTGCAGTTATTAGTGCAGGATGGGTCAAGAGAAGATTTCTTTAATAATGGAGTAATGATAGAGTGCTTGAAGGAGGAGGGGAACATGCCAGAAGAGAGGGAGAGATTGAAGATTTTGGTGACGACCGGAGAGAGGGACTGGAGTAGGTGTGAGGGAATGGGGTCAGTAGTGTGTGTAGTAGGAAGAGAGGAGCCTGGAGACCTCTTCTTCTATGACTGGGTCTAATATGGAGAGTGAGCCGGAGGAAATGTGGGGAAGAATGGGAGTAGCAGCGCTTGGAGGCCAGAAGCTGATTTCTAGGCGGATGTTGTCTATTTTCTCCATAAAGTAAGAAGGCAAATCATCAGCACACAGGTCAGTGATGGGGGCCTGCATTTTAGGACTGAGGAGAGAGTAAAAGGTGTCAGAGTTTTTTTTGATTGTTGGATAGTGAGGAGATCAAGGTGGTGAAGTAGGTTTGTTTGGCGAGGTGAAGGGCAGAGTTGTAGGTTTTTAACACGATTTTATAATGGATAAAGTTTTCTTGGCAGTGTTTTCTCTCCATAGGCGTTCAGCACTCCTAGAGCATCGCTGGAGGAATTGCGTTTGCGATGTGAGCCAAGGCTGTTTCATTCTATGTTTGTAGGTTATGAGGGTGAGGGGCGCTACTTGGTCCAGGGTGCTACTGAGAGTGTGATAGTAGTGATTTACTGCCAGATCGGGACAGTAGAATGAGGAGATTGAGGACAGTGATGCGAGTAGAGAGTCTGTGAGTGTTTGAGGGTTGATGGCCTGAAGATTTCTGAATGTGTGATAGGTAGGAGTGTATTGTGGTAGGCGAAGGTTTGTGAGTGTGAAGGAGAGAATGTTGTGATCAGAGAGAGGAAGAGGTGAGTTATCTAAGGAGGAGGTTGAACAGAGCTGATTAAAGACGAGGTCAAGGGTGTTACCATCTGTGTCTCAGAGGTTGAGAACTGTGAGAGGCCAACAGAGGTGGTTAGAGATAGGTGTTGGGATGCAGATGGGGAGATGGGGAAGTTTATGGGGATTTTAAAGTCTCCTAGAAGAAAGGTTGGTAATTCTGAGTACATGAAGTGTGGCAGCCACACAGAGAAATGCTCGAGGAACTGGGTGAGTGAACCTGGGGGACGGTATACAACTACTACTCTGAGAGGGAGGGGATGAAAGATCCTTATGCTGTGGACCTCAAAAGAAGGGAACGAAAGTGATGGGGCTGGAGGGATGACCTGGAAACTACGTTGTGGGACAGGAGTAAGCCGACTCCACCACCATGTCTGTTCCCAGGTCTTGGGAAATGGGAGAAATGTAAGCCGCTATGAGAAATAGCAGCAAGGGAAGCAGTGTCTGAATTATGGATCCAGGTTTCCGTGAGGGCCAGCAGATTAAGAGCGTTGGGTAGAAAGCAATTGTGAATGAAGGGAAGCTTGTTGCATACAGACCGTGGATTCCAGAGCACACAGTTAAAAGAGGGAGATGAAGGAGTGCAGGTAATATTAATAAGGTTAGTAGGGTTACTTTGTGAGGTGGGGGAGGGGATGAAGTTGGCAGAGGGTGGAACAGGGTTGGGAGAGATATCACCTGACAGGAGCAGCAGCAAAAAGAGTAAGAGTAAATCATTTTTGGATTTGTGACATGGATTATGATGCAAAACGTCAGAATGTGATGGACTGAGATTCTTCAGTAAACTGAAAATAACATGGGAACTGTACATAGGGTAGGGAAGGAGAGTGGGGCTGATGTGAATGAGTGGTGATGGGGGGGGAATGGGGTGGTGAAAGTGGGTGGCAAAAGCACATAGGAACACAAACAATGAAATAAAAGACATAGCAAATATTGATAGTGAATAGAATTATACACATTGTTTTCAGTGGCTTTCTATCCCATTACCTCCCAGTCAAATCCTGTCATTTCTGGTCCATCAGGAAGTTCCCTCCTGCAAGACTGATGACCAGTGAGCACAAAACGGTTGAAGCGCAAACCTTGGCTGAGCAACAAAGAAGCACAATGTTGCTAATCAGACATCACAGTGTGAACAGTCAGAAGGTGGCAAAATAACAAATGAGTGCAAAGCGGAACACCACATGACAGATACCAAATATGTGGGGGGGGTGTCATATTTTTAAAACCTTTTCTTTTACTTTTTAATGTTTTTCCCAGCATCCTTAGGGGACTTGAAGATACCACTATCTGCTTGTGCTGTACACAACGATGCTAATGCACAGCTCTCCACAGCAAGAATGATTATCTCCTGTGAACTCCTGTCCTCAGCCAGTGTTTACAGGAAATGAGTCATGTCTGTGACAGAGGTCATCATGTGACCCTCGCTGTCATGACAATCTATTGGCATGCTGCACTAATGTCATGAGGCCGCCTATGAGTTCAGGGAATGGTGTGATCCCGCCGCTGCATATTAAATCATGCTGTCAGAGTTTGACAACGTTGATCTAATTAGATTAACAGGCATGGGCTAATATCAAATCCAGCTGTACGCATTAGCTGCTCATGTCGGCTGATTAAATTAGCTGACATGCATGGGGAGAGATGTAAGCTCAGTGTGTGAGCCCACATCAAGGGAAGGAAGGCGACCAGTACCTATACGTTCTTATTTACAATATAGAAAACCTCGGCACTCAAACGAGTATATGAATCTATGGAAAAACTCCAGAGTCATGGATGTTGATTTTTTTATATTTATTTCTAGCAGTTCATGCAAAAACAGTCCAAAACACAAATGTGACATTTCAGCAATGTTAGCCAATCTTTAGAGACTAATGAACAAATAAAAAATTATACATGTCACAAACAGAATAAATACATTAACCTAAAATACTTTCTCATCTGACTGTAAAACAAAATACAAACAAATTCTTACACTGAATCACATTCTAAACAAAATTGCGTAGAGTAAAACTAAGATAAATCATAGTAGAGGGTTCATACCTATTTGGACAGTGCTTAGACATGTGCTTTTGTGTCAGTTGCCAGTAATGGCCCGGTGTGTCCTGAAAATAGTGTGAAAAAAGCCCGTTATTACCTCATAACGTTATTTCTTGTACATTAAATCTCATGGGGTTTGTGAAGAAGAACAAGTTTGGAAAGCAAAGATTTATAGTATTATCAAGGATTTGTAGGACGAGAACATTACAGGTTAAGAGAGCAATGTGAAGTCTTTATGTGCTTACCAATGTAACCTTGCTATGGCCTATGAGTCAGGTCATTAAGTCAATTGAACAAGATCCGGAGTGGTTCCTGTCGCTCAGATATCTAGACTGTCATTAATTGCACAGATACTTCAATTCTATCAACAAAGTAAATATACCTGTGTTAAGAGGGTCTGCTGGCTGCTGTTAATGTGACAAAGGATGTCATGGGAATAAGCTACTACCTTAGGGGTACGTCACACACAGCGAAATCAGCGACCTCTCCAGTGATATGGTTGTGTGTGAAAAGCAGCAGCCATCAGGTCCCTGCTGTGAGGTTGCTGATCGCTGTACATCCTTCAGGACCATTTTTTGGTCCTTGGTCTCCCGCTGGTCAGCACGCATCACTGCGTGTGACAGCGAGAGACCAGCGATCAGCGACCTCACAGGCTGGTAACCATGATAAACACTGGGCAACTAAGCAGCACATGCTGCCTAGATATCCTGTGTTTATCATGGTTACCAGTGTCCTCCCGCTTAGCGCAGCCTGTAAGCAGGAGGATGCTGGTAACCATAATAAACACCAGGTAACTAAGCAGCGCGCGCTGCCTAGATACGTGCTGTTTATCGTGGTTACCAGTGATGTGGAGGTAGGACCCTGGTCGCTGAGGAGATCTGCCTGTTTGACAGCTCCCCAGCGACCACACAGCGATGTTCCAGCGATCCTGGTCGTTGTCGGGATCGCTGGAACATCGCTCTGTGTAACGGCACCCTTAGTCTAGGTAATTATCAGGGTTGGGACCAAGGGCTTGTGCAGTAAATGGGTTGGCCCTTACAGTTTCTACAAGAAAATTAGATAAAAGGCATAATCTCAATAAAGCATAACAGAAATGTCATCAGTAAGAATTTTTACCACATATAGAGAAATGAAAAGTGATTTGGGTCCCTACTGAAAATCCCTTGTCACAAGTACGTAATAAATGAAGAGACAATAAAAGCAAACTAATATAATGTCAGGTCAGTATGCTTTGTCCCTGGAGGCTATACAAGGAATGGACGATTACAACACCATGAAGACAGATAAGAACATGACTCACAGCAAGTAAAATGCTCCTGTGTAGTCTGGTCTGCTTTTATGGTAATAGGAAACCTATGGTAAAGAAAAGAGTGAAGTCAAAAGAAGGTCCTGGGTCAGAATGCCCAGAGGACCAGACAGTGTACCTTGAGAATGCAGCTGGTCGGAGGCGGTGACATGCTCTCAGCGTTGCTTTGTGATGGAAGTACACACAATGCAGCCAGCTCAATATCTCTAAAAGGGAAGAGAGAAATGGAGTTGGAAGCATATAACCACACAAGGTAGATCACAAGTGATACATACAAATGAATGCAAACATGTAATTAGGTGTAGACGAGCAACACCTGGCTCAAGTGGTCCCCACTAGACATTTATGGATATGGTATAGGCCAAATGAAATAAGGGCTGATGGCTTGGTATTTGATAATGACAATGAAAAGTTATATTGGAAACATAACAGTGCAAGGCATATCAGTCTGAATGGGTGGGCGCACTTGAACCTATACAGTCCGTGCAACAAACCAATGTAATAACTCTGGATATGACAGAAAGGTGTGTGCCATTTGGAATAAAAGGTATAAGACATCAATTCTTATGCGCTCAGGTTGAAGTATTAAAAGTGCACCAGGAATCCATGATCACAGTGACAGCATGCAATAACAGTACATATAGGTAAATGAATATGAGGCATAACTATAAAGACAGTGGGCAATTGGTATCATGATACAGGAAGGTATATATCAAAATTATGTGTCATACTCTCTATTAACACCATTAGGTTCAAGCATCTGAAGCTGATGGATCACCACCTCTCTGCCCATCGTGTAACTGTTCTATGATTTGTTATTTCAACTGTGCCACCGTGTGTGTACACTCATTGAAATGATGCCGTATGGGCAATATGTTTTGACCGCATCTAATTGTGGATTTATCCAGCAACAAAAACAAGGGAGGGCACCACCTATGAGGTAACTTAACTGCGTGTAGGCATAGAAGTGTAGGTCACACAGACATCCAGGGTGCCAGCGAGATACAGTCCATCAAACAAGGTATAAGAAAAGAGCGGCACTCACCGGAGTTGCGACATGCGGACTCCTTTATTTGGGTAGTTGTTACACGGTGCAGGGAGGGGGACCGGGTGACGACGGCACCGTTTCGGGCGTGCTGCCCTTCAACGTGACCCGTTGAAGGGCAGCACGCCCGAAACGGTGCCGTCGTCACCCGGTCCCCCTCCCTGCACCGTGTAACAACTACCCAAATAAAGGAGTCCGCATGTCGCAACTCCGGTGAGTGCCGCTCTTTTCTTATACCTTGAATTGTGGATTTATGTTTGCCAAGGCGGTCATGGGCATGTTGGGTGGTCTCACCCACATACCCGAGACTGCAGGAGCATTTGATGAGATAGATTATAAAGGATGAATCGCAGGTGTGATACCTTTTTATGGGAAATGATCTACCCATCCTAGGGTGGGTAAAGAAAGACACTTTTGTTATGTTTGAGCTGTGAACACAACCCAAGCAGGGGAATGTGCCCTGCTTAGGTGTACACAGAAAACGTTGCCTTGGAATAAATTTAGAGGACCCAATATCTGCCCTGACCAGTTGTTTCCTTAAGTTATCAGGTCGTTTGAGGTGAGGGGTTTTTAAATTCCACTATATCCTACTATTGTAGGGCTGGTAAGTATTGACAAATGCCACCCTATACTTTCTTGGTCATGAAGGGTTTAACCTGCAAATGTGGAGTGATCTGCCAGTTAATTGCGCTCTACAATTTCCCAGTCACTGCATTGAAAGACTAGTTACCAGGCTGAACGGAACTTTATTCCTGCTGCAGCCTCTGGCTTTCAGTCACTGAGGCACACTAGGTGTGGTATCAGTCACCACTCAATATATAGTGAGCGGAGGTTGCAATGACCCAACATTTACAGAGCCGACTGACAGTGCAAAGGTGGGATTACATCTGCCCCTCATTGTATTGTAAGTGGTGACTAAAACTGCTCCTGAAGAGCTCTTCCTCTGTCAATCCATTAAGCAAATAAACTGTGGATATAAAAATGCAATAGGGTCTTACCTGGCAAAAAAGGGGAAACAGAGAGAAAATCCAACTGTTTACCTCATGGGGTTGTGACACACAACCAAATGTAAGTGTAAATGCAGCCGCTGCAAACACCACAAGCACTAAGGCGAGCTGGGAATGCAAGGGAGTCAGGAAAAAAAGTGGTTTAAATCAGTGTTGCTGACAAATTACCGTATATACTCATGTATAAGCCGAGTTTTTCAGCACAAAAAATGTGCTGAAAAGTCCCCCCTCGGCTTATACACGAGTATATACGGTAGCCCCAGCTGTATACAGCCCCCCCCGTGGTATCCAGGGCCCCCCTTGCTGCACACCTGTAAAGTAAGATGTCAGTATACTTATCGCTGCCGCCGCTCCGCTGCTCGGTCACCGCGCTGCTCCGGGTCTTCATGCTTCCTTCTCCGGTGCACAGGAAATGACGTCATTGTTCGAGCGCCGGAGAAGGAAGCATGAAGACCCGGAGCAGCGCGGTGACCGAGCAGCGGAACGGCGGCGGCGGCAGCGATAAGTATACTGACATCTTACTTTACAGGTGTGCAGCAAGGGGGGCCCTGGATACCATGGGTGGGCTGTATACAGCTGGGGCTGTTGTATACAGCTGGGGCCCCTGTATACTACTGATGGGGGGGTCTGTATACCTCTTGGGCTGCTGCTGTATATACCCCCTGGGGCTGCTGCTGTATATACCCCCTGGGGCTGCTGCTGTATATACCCCCTGGGGCTGCTGCTGTATATAGCCCCTGGGGCTGCTGCTGTATATACCCCCTGGGGCTGCTGCTGTATATACCCCCTGGGGCTGCTGCTGTATATACCCCTGGGGCTGCTGCTGTGTATACCCCTGGGGCTGCTGCTGTATATACCACTGGGGCTGCTGTATACTACTACTGGGGCTGCTGTATACGACCACTGGGGCTTCTGTATACTACTACTGGGGCTGCTGTATACTACTACTGGGGCTGCTGTATACTACCACTGGGGCTTATGTATACTACTACTGGGGCTGCTGCTGTATATACTACTGAGGCTGCTGTATACTACTACTGGGGCTGCTGTATACTACCTCTGGGGCTTCTGTATACTACCACTGGGGCTGCTGTATATACCTCTGGGGCTGCTGTATATACCTCTGGGGCTGCTGTATATACCACTGGGGAGGCTGCTGTAACACTGCTGGGGCCTGTATGTACCACTGGGGAGGCTGCTGTATACCACACTGCTGGGAGCTGTATACTACCACTGGGGAGGCCTGTATACCACTGCGGGGGCCTGTATACCATACTGCTGGGGGCTGTATACCTGTGCTGGGGTCCACCCTCGGCTTATACACGAGTCAATAGGTTTTCCCAGATTTTGGGGGCAAAAGTAGGGGGGTCGGCATATACACAGGTCGGCTTATACACGAGTATATACGGTATATGGAACGAGAGATGATCATAAAATAAATGGTGATTTGATGCATTTCAAAGTGTGTCCCTACTTCTTCATCAGTGTATTTCTTCATGCGGTGTGTTCCTGATGAAGAATTGAGGATACACTTCGAAACGTGTCGAGTAAATCACCATTTATTTTATGATCATCTCTGGTTCCATATCATTTGGCAGCAGTGCAATTTAAACCACTCTTTTTCCTGATTTCCTTGCATTCTGTCAATCTATTGACACCCACAACAATATAATTTTGTATATTGTCATTTTTGCAGAATAAAGTTAATATGTCAATTAAAATGAATAACGAACAGTGTTTTTTTTTTTTAATAATTCCAAAATTGCTGTTTCTTTTGTACATTCCACCTCTGAAAAATTATAGTTAAAATGTATCAAAAAGTCATATTTTCTAGCAAATGGTACCAAATATAAGCCGCCATACAGCTCTATTGTTAGAAAATTGGTTCTTAAAATATATATGGCAACATAAAACATTTTTTTTTATTGTACAAAACTAATAAAACAAAATAATTTTGATATCTCTATAATAGTAGAAGGTATATTGACGAAAAAACAAAATAGAAGTATTAATGGCTCCTGGAATTTGTCGATGAAAAATATGGTAATTTACAATAAAATCCCAAGATGTCCTTAAAAGATTAGGTGAGTGGACTTCCCCTCCTCGCAGAATATATGTATGACTCCACCTTTCAATTATTAAAAAATATTCATTTCTCTTAGAAAATAGGCTTCACATTCCATCAATAAAATGGCAAATGAGGCAGATCAGCAAGAAAAATTGAGACTTCTTTATTCTGATATCGCTGAATCTCTAATTTGCTGAGTTTCATTTCTTCTTAATGCTAAACTATAAATGAGTTCAATACTTCCAATCTTCTTCAAAGTATAAATTAATTATGCTTTGGTGTCGTGTTTGTATATTCATCTTTGGCTTTCATTACAATTACAGAAAATCTTTTATTACCCGTGTTGTCAGAAGACCCCGCTTGTCATAGAAAATTGTTCTAATTACAATGAAAAGATTCATTAGAAATAGATCCTGCGTGGACTTTGAAGCCTTTAACTATTGCTAAATGCTTAAATTGCTACTGGCCTTTTGACTGACACGTTTATTAAGAAAAATATAGTCTTCTTAAACAGTTTTGTAATCTGAGCAAATATTATTTAGAGCATAAAAAAACGTCCAGACATTGTATAATGTTTTAATATAATTTTTCATTAAGTAATTTAAGAGAGATTTAGAATCTAGATCAGGAGTCTTGGACTAAAATGGAAACCAGGGCCCTTTGATAAAATCTTGTTAGGGCACAGGCCACATTGTTACATTTTGGCTAGAATTCAATGGAGACTTTGATTACAACTGGTCTAAACATTGAATGGATTTTCTGACCGCCACTCCAATGTATAGGGAAATCCGAAAGATACTGTAGCACCGTTCCCGTTCCTGTTCCTATCCTGCAGCTACAGATTGAGTTGAGTTGCACCTGCCAACAACACTCTCACTAAGGGAGGAAACACACCTGTGCAAGATGCATGTGAGTATCTTGCACGCATCTCGCATGACTCACCCAGAACTGCCCCTGCCTTTCTGGTCGGGAGCACGTCAGATGCTTGTGTTTCTATGCAGCTCCACGCTCCAGTCTAGAGAGCCAGGGACTGTTTTTGGTAAGTCATGTATCTTGCATAGTATGTTTTCACCCTAATATGGAGCAATCATTGACCTAATCTAAGCTTCCCGCTTGGTTTTCATCCATACTACATATAAAGTGGTTACAGTGCTTCACAGAAAGAAAAATGTATGATGTCTTTATATCCCCTCAAAAGCGACATTTCAACCATAATCTGCTGCTTAACAAAGACTGGTTGTGGTTGAAACATTGCTTTTTGGATGGAAGAATATATGTACACACACATCACACATACATATTGTAGATATACTGTATATCACAAAAGTGAACGCACCCCTCACATTTTTTGTAAATATTTTATTATTTCTTTTCATGGGACAACACTGAAGACATAACACTTTGTTACAATATAAAGTGGTCAGTGTACAGCTTGCATCGTGTAAAATTGGCATGCCTTCTAAATAACTCAACACACACAGCCATTAATATCTAATAAATAAAAGTGAGTACTCCCTTTGTGCTCAATTAGCTATTTTCTTTCCCTGGTATCATGTGACTCATAATTGTTGCAAGGTCTCAGGTGTGAATGTGGAGCAGGTGTGCTACATTTGGTGTTATCACCCACACACTTTCTCGTACTTGTCACTTGAAGTTCAACATGGCTCCTCATGGCAAAGATTTCTCTGAGGATCTGAAAAAAAGAATTGTTGTTCTACGTAAAAATGTACTAGGCTATAAGAAGTTTGCCAACACCCTGAAACTGAGCTGCAGCACGGTGGCCAAGATCATACAGTGGTTTAACTACACAGATTTCCCTCAGAACAAGCTTCACCATGGTCGAAGAAAGAAGTTGAGTGCACATTCTCAAACTCATATCCAGAGGTTGTCTTTTCAAAATAGATGTGTGAGTGTTGTGACATTGCTGAAGAGGTTAAAGGGCTTGGTGATCAGCCTAGTGCTCAGACCATTCACCACACCCTGCATCAAATTGGTCTGCATAGCTGTCATACTAGAAGGAAGCTTCCTCTAAAGTTTATGCAAAAGTAAGCCTTCAAACAGTTTGCTGAAGACAAGCAGACTAAGGATATGGATTACTAAAACCATATCTTGTGATCTGATGAGACCAAAATAAAGTTATTTGGTCCTGATGGTGTCAAGCATTTGTGTCGGCAACCAAGTGAGGAGTACAGACAGAAGTGTATCTGTGGTGCCCCACTGGTTGGGATGCCACGGAGGGGTACTGCACCCATAAAAGAGTGTGTAGTATTCCTGTGACTGAGGAATTAGGATGCTGCATAAGGGACCCTCATAACACACATCCACACACACCCTAGGTAGGGGACCGTGGGTGGACCCGCATCAGGGAGGACACAGTCCCATGGGAGGCGTGGTAGGGTAGAAAAGTGTTTGGGTGGGAAGAGAGTTAGGCCAGTGAGAGAACTCTGTTGGGAAGTGAGGAGTGTGGAATGGTGGAGAGGTCATCAGGAAGGAAGGGGATCCTAAGGGCACCAGGTAGTGCGGTGCACCTGAATCTGGACCTGGTACATCTACCAACTGGAGGGATCTGTGCCGAGACAGAGGACCGGTTCTGAGCATGGTGCAATTGTCTATACCCGAGCCGTCGAACCGGAGGCCTGACCTTCTAGAGGAATTTGTGGCCGACCCTTGGCACACCTGCAAAAAGGCACTGTATAGGGTCTGGGGAACCCGCCGAGAGGTCAGTGGGAGCTGGCTTCAGGCTCTGGGCGCAGGAGCACTGAGTGAGACAGGAGAGAGCGCAGGAAGGGACCAGACAGGAACGACAGGCATTCCACTGAGGGTCCTGAGTAAAGCATCCTAATTCTCAGTGACTACCCGGGCCAGGCAGACCCGAAGAGACTGTGTTATTCAAGAAC
>JARQOC010000003.1:548779550-548815707 GCA_033576535.1 Allobates femoralis
ACTGATGACATCATTTCTTAAGAAGTGCTTCCAAGAATATTGTTTTAATTATTCCGTTTTTATTGCTCATTACAAGCACTCCTATTTTATTTTGGTAGACAAAGAAATGATAAATGCCAAAACAATTTGATTAAAGCGCAATGGAAGTTCACAAGGGTCACTGTGCAAAAATCTGATTTATATTATACATTTTAAACTTTAAAATGTTACGTATTGACTTAACGAGCTCTCACAAGCATCAGGATGGCAGATATGAAGATGCCTCGTGATTTATGTAATTCAGATGGGTCCAGTAAAAATATTCAATAAGTAATTCAGGTTGGTGCTTGTACACTGGACATGATTGTAGGCTATCCGAATTTGAAGAAATTAAACTTTTTGAAAAATCAGCCAGCATATGACACCTCAAAATAATTTACATATATATCACTTTAAGGCAGAGGTCCCCAACCTTTCTGACCTTGAGAGCCATATTTAGGTTTGAAAGAGGGTCGCGAGCCATATCCAGATCCCCCTCCCCCTCATGGTAGTTAAACCCAAAGCCCCCAATAACAGTATACTGACAGCCATATCTTTTCCACAGAAATCAGTATACCAAGAACCTGGGTACCTACCTTACCCCCATTCAGATCAGCTCTACTGTGTATGGATACTCACAAAATTCACCATCTGGTGACCTGCTCTTCATAGCTGTTTGCTAGACCTTTTGCTTATGCACCAAGCTGGAAGAGAGCCGTGAGCCACATATCACGGGACCCCAAGCCACATGTGGCTCCTGAGCTACAGTTTGGGGACCCCTTTTATGAGGCATCATTCAGACGTCAGTGAGTCCTCACATATTCAAAAGAATGGTGAAGTGTCATTAGCGTTTTTCATCTAATTTCCTTCAGTATTTGGTCTGTATCCGTTTTTCATCAGTGATAACTAAATTACAAATCTTCTCCTATACATGCTAATCATGGACAGCAGACAAACTGCACACTGATGCCTTCCATACGCAGTCCCACGGACCTATGGACTTCTATGGATAATTTTAATCAGTGACAAAGATCATAAAACAGACATGTCTCTATGATTTGCCTACATGGAGCAATACAAGAGAAAACTGAACTTACAACAAAAGGAGAAGTCAGAAACTACAGTATGAACAAACTAACAACACAGCGTAATCTGCTGTCTGCTCAACACACTGGCTCTAAAGCATAAGCCTGAAGCTGTTGTATGCTTCAACACATCCTGCACTTAATACTCTCCAATTATTACTTCATACATTGTTAAAGGATTCTGGGATGTTCCTGGCATTCCCAATTTCAGAGAGCCCTTTAGAAAACAATGAAATTGAGTAATTGCCCATTCGTAATAGTTTGCAACCTCCAAATCCAGCCTCAGTGTTTCGTAATGTCCTTGAAGCTTACAGCTGAGAGGTGAAATTGCACACTGTATACGGATTCAGTGTTAGCTACACAAGTATAAATTTAGCTTTAACTGTAAATGAAGAACAGAACATATTGTAACTCAAGAACAAATGTTTGTGGAAATACACAACGTTGCATAAAAAGTGAAAAATTTAAAAAACTCAATACTTTATATGGATATTAAAATTTACTTTTAACTAAGCTGAACGAAGCCCTGTTAGTATGATGAACAATACTTCAGGGCCTAAGGTGACACCACTCAAAGCTTAATTGTCACAAAGTTTATTTAATGGTGCATTAAAATCAATAACTCTTCATTTTCCATGGAAATAAAACATTGGCTGATCTTCATTTCTGAATCTCGTTGCCCTGCCAGTCGTAAATAACCCCATCAAGTATAGTAAGTAATTTATAGCACACACTCAATGGAGTAAAAAAACCTTGGACCAAATGATGGCAGAGAAATATGAAGTGAGAAATAATTTATGACGCCCATATTCATCTGATTGTGTCCAGGTCAGATTCTCCTCTCCTTCTCTCCTGCTCAATGTGTGGGTCTGTTTGACTTAATTTAAGAATGATCAATTGTAATTTGCCAACTCAGTGTCTTTCTGATAAGAAAACCATTGAAACACTTTCTAATCCCACAAAGGTTGCTCAGCGCTCAGTATCCCGAACATGATTTAATGACATTGATTTTGTGTTTTTATTACAGCTCAAAAATGAAATACTTGGTGTTCTTGTTTCTATTCTAACCTGAATCTCATTATGTTTTATATGATTTTATCAGTAAAATTAAACAAGTTTTGGTGATAAGCAGGAGGAATAGATTAACATGAGCCGAACAGTTTATTTGCAAAGTGGTTTTACAGCTATTTTGTTAATACAGCTGTTTACATGGGATTAAATATGAGAGTACATATTTTTCTAAGCGTTGTATATTTTCCAAGCGATTGAATTATATCAATGAATTATTAGTAGTATAGTATTTGTAGTGAAATATGTATCTGAGGGGAATGGACACCAAGCAGCTAAGGGTTAAACTCTACAACACTACACAAAGATCATAACCTATGTTATCCAGCTAGCTGTCCTGGATGGAGACTCCAGTCTCACCAGGGAGCATCCTGCCAGCACACAATATAACAACAGTTTGGAACTCTAGCAAGCTTCAAAGGGACCTAGTACAGTCGGACAGTTGTATTTACTGTTGGGAAAGAGAAGGGATTAAGATGAGAGACCATCTTGAAAAATAATGTATGCAAGGCTAAATTAGTGAGAGGGTACAATCATAGTCCCAGAAATAGAATATTGAGATCCATGGTTGTGGTAGAAATCCAACCTCACTCCAAAAGCTATAAGAACCCAGGCAAGCCAGAGGTTCTGTGGTCACAGATTTTGGGACAGCTAAAACACTGCTGTGAACCACAATCCATTTTCCTCCCTCCCCATTGGAATACAGAATTTAAGCTGCAAAGTTTACGGATTTCTGTAACTTTCTCCCTTTTTATTTTATAATTGTTTCTTGTATGCCACTTTTTAATTTTATCTTTATATCTTTTTCTTGTAAGCACTGTACCTTTTTTTTATTAAAGCTTGATTAAAACTTGAATAAATTTGAACCTCATATACTCTTAAGAACCCATAACCCTAGAGACAGTGCAATCTTGTTGATTGTCTGATAGTCTTAGTTTAGGGGACTCATTGCCCCTTTTTGTTTGGTGAGTGGTGGCAGCGTGTGTTTGAAGCGGGTTACATGGTCTGTGTCAGGGTATGATTTAAGCTCCATTTCAGCATAGGCCAGAGGTCGAGTGATGGATTGAGTGAGAGAAGATAGATTAATCCTTGCAGGCGCAACCCCAAGTCACGTGCTGAGAAGTGGGTACGTGAGAGTATTCTAATCATGAAAGATCTATGATAACATTGCAAATTGTCACTTCAGTGCAGAAGTGAAAAACTCTAATGCCACCCAATAAGGGTAACAATCCTTAAAGTCAAAATCGACTCTTTAACAAGCATTTTAATATGACTTAGGAATTGTGCCAGAACCGAACCCCAAACTGCAGACGCTGCATCACATTGAACATTCACAGGTCTCTAAAGCAAAACTGAAGCCATGGGCCAGCATTCCTGTTAGTATTAGAGCAATGCATGTAGGTGCACATTCACACTTCGGCCATTAACAGACAAAACCTGGGATAAAAAGAAAGTAAAGATTAGTGATGGGCGATCCCAAGCTGTAATTTTTTCGGCATTCATTGGGAAGGAAAAATGACTTCTAAACATGATTCTTCATGTAAGTATTATTGTAATGATAACAAACATGTTTACTTCTTTTTACTATTTTAATGACTTAAAAAATTCTGGATTCAGTGTATGTCACCATTTTAAAAACCAATAACCTTTTTATTATTTCCTGAATGGAGTTAAGAGAGGCCTTCATTTTGAATGGTAACTTTGCATTTTTTTTTTTTTTTCATATATAATTTTTATTGTCGAAATTTCACATATTAACAAACTGACAATAATATAGCATTGTTACAACATAAACAGGAGTGGGGAGGGGGGGGGAAGGGTAAGAAGGAAAAAACGGTATTTTCAGAATATATTTGAACCAGTACGGCCAATTGGTCCCGTTTCAGGGGAACATCATTGCTCCATTAAACTCCTCTTAGTAGAGAGTCCCCAATTATGGCGCAGTGGAGACAGTTGCGATCTCTGCAGAGAGAATCCTGAGTGCTTAGTTGTCCAAGCAATCGTTGGTCATGAGTTTGGTTAGTCTTAGTTCTGTCTCCATGTTTAATGTCTCAGGGGCAATCATCTTGACAACGTAGCGCATTAAAAGAAGTCGCGGTAGAGGCTGTCTCGTTTAAATAATCAGGCGGGAGAGCGGTAGCATAGTGTTCTGACGTATAAGATCCGGGAAGGCCTTGATGAATAGGGGTGGGACAGGAGGGGAAGAATATAGTTACAGCTAGATGGCGTAGCGAGAGGGGGAGGGGGAAGAGAAAGGAAAAAAAAAAAAAAAAAACCCGTGAGGGGGAGAGAAAAAGCTTAGGGGAAAAGCCAACTGGGAGGAACAGTAGAGAGAGATATAGAAGCATCAGCATCCGGCGACCCATATGCCCATATCGAGCCTGTCGCACGGGAGCCGATGCCGGAGGAGAGGAGACCGGTCTGCCCCTGGGCCCACTCTATGTATGTCACAAGGCAGGGTCCGAGAGACAAGTCTTCTCTTCCTACATAGGGAGTCGTTGGGCAAGCGGGTGAGCTCCCCATAAGTCCCATGCCTCGGCCACGTAGCGGCGAGCACCGTGATCCAACGCCAGGTAATATTTGTGACAGAATATGGAATTTATCTTATTAGTGAGATCACTCATAGTCGGGGGGGAGGGTTGCTTCCATTTGGAGGTAATACAAGCCCTGGCCGCTGTCAGTACAAAAGTCAATATCCGACGTATCACTGGAGGATATACCATGACTCCCACATGCAATACCGCAATCTGCGGCTCCAGTGGGATTTTCATCTCTGTGACTGAGTCCAATAACCCAGACACCAGCCGCCAGAACTGTGCCACCTTTGGGCAGCTCCACCAAACGTGGGGCAGATCTCCCTCCATGCCACATTGCTTCCAGCATAGCGGCGAGGCACCTCTGCCAAATTTCGCTAGACTCTTCGGGCTGAGGTACCAGCGTAGATTAATTTTTTTGAGCAATTCGAAATGGTTTATGCATCTAGATGCCTCCCTTACACAATGTATAGCATCTTCCCAGTCTTCCTCCGTCGCCCCGAAGGAAAGGTCCTGTTCCCATCTAATAGCATAGGAGAGTCTCGGAGGGGCATCCTTTTCAATCAGGTCTGAGTACAAAGCTGACAGGGATTTCGGCGGTCTAGGCACTGCCGTCAGAGAGCGTCTCAACGCCGAGGGAGTCCCCGAGGAACATAAGTCATGAGAGAAGGCGGGGGAGCGCATGAGGTGCACGATCTGATTGAAGTGTAGAAAAGAAGGCTTTAGGTCTGGGTAACTGTTCAACAATTCCTCCAGAGTGAGTGGTCTAGTCCCCTGAAGAAGATCCGCGAGGGTCTTAGGGCCCCCCCGCTTCCAGAGTGAGACCGAAAAAGTGGGGATCAACCACGAAAACGCCTCCAATGGGAAATCTCCAGGAGGAATCTTGGTCCACTCCCCATGTAATGAGCGATGAACCGCCAGTAGTTCAGAGACTGAGTTAAGAAAGTCATTGTCCACCAGACAACCTGTAAACGTGAGATAAATGCGCATAAGGTCTTATCCTCTTAACAAAGGTTTGTAGCGGTGTATATTAGGAACTGCTCACCTGGCTCGGTTGTGTTACCCACAACCGGTATAATCGCCTGTAAGATGGCTTGTAGAGAATGGCTGCTGCAGGGCCGCACCTTCACGATAACCGTGGAAACAGGAATGCTGTAATGGGACAAAATGCCGGATTGCCCGCGCTGCCACCAGGAATCACCAGGAAACAAAGAGTTAACTGGGCAGATGTTTCTTTATTCTATCCTACGCGTTTCAGAGCCTCTATCCGAGCTCCTTCCTCAGGGAACATGTTTCCTGGTGATTCCTGGTGGCAGCACGGGCAATCCGGCATTTTGTCCCATTACAGCATTGTCCACCAGACGGCTCACCGAGTTCGCCGCGAGGAGAGACCGCAGAGATCCTCCCCGAAGCGAACCCTCCTCTATCAGCTTCCACCCCTGAGAGTCCTCATCATGCCACCACTTCCCCGCCGCCTCCAACACCACCGCCCTCCGGTACTTCTCCACGTCTGGCACTCCCATTCCACCTTTCGTCAGATGTCGGTGCAGTAAGGACCCCTTAACCCTGGCCGGAGACGTCCCCCACACGCATCTAGAGATCATGCACTGGAGACGCCGCAAGAGCATCCTGGGGAAGTGAATTGGAACGCATCTGAAAAGATACAAAATTTTGGGGAGCCACAACATCCTCACCGCATGTACCCTGGCAATCCACGACATTGAGTCGAGTGGAAGGTCCGCTAAGGCTCTTCCAAGATCAACCGTGAGGCGGTCCATGTTCTTCACCGCCACATATCTGGAGGGGCACAAAGTGATCCCCAGATACGGAATGCCCAACGGCGAGCATTTAAAGGGGAAAGAGGCTGTGAGGATGGATGTGTCTCTATCTGCAACTCCGAAAGGGAGCAGCACCGACTTAGCTGCGTTAAGCTTATAGTATGATATCCGTGCAAAGCAGTCAAGCATCTTTACAATCCTAGGGAGGGAGGAAAAAGGATCTTCCGTAACCACAATGACATCATCGGCGTACAGACCGACTACGTGTTTATGACGCCCCACTACAATGCCGGGAATCGTCGGGTCCGCTCTTAGTGATATTGCGAGTGGCTCCATGACCAGAGCAAAGACCAAAGGCGATAGGGGACATCCCTGTCGAGTGCCATTGGTGATACGGAAGAGCCTAGATTTGTATCCAGAGGATAAAACTCTTGCACATGGGTTGGAGTAAAATGCAAGGATCGCTGCCAAAATAGGGCCCGTAATACCGAAAGCCGAGAGGACCTCCCGGAGATATCCCCAGTGTACTCTATCAAAAGCCTTCTCGGCTTCTAATGACAGAAACACACTGGGGATACCCCTCCTCTCAGCCACCTCTATTAAGTCCAGCATCCTCCTCGTCCCATCATTTGCTTGCCTGCCCTGCACGAACCCAACCTGGTCATGATGCACTAGTAGAGGAATCACATCGCCCCAGACGTGTGGCCAAGAGTTTAGCATATACTTTGACATCCGTGTTTAAGAGTGAAATGGGTCTAAAGTTCTCCGGGCAGTCCTGGGCCTTACCCGACTTGGGAATCATCGATATCGTGGCTTCCAGCGCTATCTCAGGGATACATCCCCTCGCTTGCCATGCGTTAAATAATCGGAGAAGGTAAGGCGTGAGGATCTGCCCGTAGTGTTCATAGTACTCATTGATCAATCCATCAGGGCCTGGCGCTTTGTTGCTTTTCAAGCTCTGTAGAACTCTGCGAATTTCTATGTCAGTGAAAGGGGCATTTAGCGAGGCCAGTGCGTCGGGCGAAAGAGTGGGAATATTCAGGGTCCCAAAAAAAGCCTGTATAGTCTCTGTAGTGGGCTGGGGCGTCTGAGGGTCGAGGTGGAGGTTGTATAGTCGTTCATAGTATGAGGCAAAAACCTCCACTATATCTGCGGGGTTCTTAACTAATTTCTCCTCATTGTCCCGGATAGCCGTCACCATCCCCTTGGCTGATCTCTTTTTGAGTCTACGGGCCAGTAACCTGCCAGCCCGGTTACCCGCTTCGTAGTACTTGGTACGCAGTTTTCTGAGACTAGTTCCGTGTTGTTTAAGAAGCAGTGCGCGAAGATTGTTTCGGATCTGCAGTATCTGTGACGCAAGCGCACAAGACGGTGAGGTCTTATTAAACGTCTCTAAGCGAGACAGTTCCGCTGTCCAGTCTTTTAAAAGCTGCTCCCTGCGACGCTTCACGATCGAAGCCTTTTGTATACACAGACCACGTATCACCGCCTTGTGCGCATACCACAGCACATCGTCTGGGGTCTGATTTATATCATTCAGGACAAAGTATTCCTTCAATGCCACGCCAACATCCTCGGCAATCTTCAAGTCGGTCAGGAGACCCGTGTGCAACCTCCATAACCTAGGAGCTCCACCTTTAACGTCAAGAGCCATCTCCAATTCGATCGGGGCATGGTCCGACCAAGTGATCACACCAATCCCCGACGAACTGCACCTATCCAGCGCCAAGTCGTTAAGCAGAAACAAGTCTATTCTGGAGTAGGATTTATGCGCCGGGGAGAAGAAGGAATAATCCCTCTCCTCCGCGTGCTGGTACCTTCAGACGTCATGGAGGTGGAACTCCCGGCAGAGATCTCCAAGTGCACCTCTGCTCCTGGACACAGGAGATGAGGAGTCAATGCGGGGCTCCATCACCGCATTGAAGTCGCCGCAGATGATAAGGAGTCTTTCAGCCTCTCTTTGAATATGATCGAATAGGCGTCTCAGAAACTTCGTTTGACCCACATTCGGGCTGTAGACAGTGACTATTGTGTATCGCGTTCCCCCTATCTCGCATTTCACGCCTACATATCTACCTGTCCCATCAGTGAAGGAGGAGACCAGGGAGAACTGCAGCTTATGACTGACAAACACACAGACCCCCGCTTTTTTCTGAGGTGCGTTAGCGAAAAAGCTATGCGGGTAGTCATGACATTTTTTGTAAGAGGTGTGGTGACAGAAAAATGGGCAATTATGGCTTTCAGTTATTTTCTTCTTGACATTTACCATACATGTTAACCAATTTCACATTTTAATTGATGAAACCTATGTAGATATGGTGATACCAAGTGTATATATATACATATATATATATTGTGAGGTAGCGACCTGGGGGAACCCGCTTGGCATGGAGAAATGACATTAGTAACTACATTTCAACGGAACATAACCAGCGGATTTATTTAACGCCATAAACCACTGGTAACACACAACATAACACCGTATTTACATTTCACTTCATGACATTCACATTACATTACATTCATATGAGAATCAACGGGACAATATATTGACCTATTGTCGGTCCCAATGGCGGTTACCTCCGCCTAACACCCTGACAGGGATCATTCCCCATCCTATTGCACACGAGTCATCACACATGGCACTTTTGCATGAACCATTATGACTCAAGCATGGCACAGCATTCATGGCATTTTTACATACACCAATATGCTACATACTCAGGGCCCACAATAGTACCAGGAACCCTGTCACTCAGTACACACAAGACCACCACTGATCCACTGGGATCTGGGACACTAACATCTGGATCAATGGGGCCATGTCATGACTCACTCAGTCAGTCCCAAAGTCAGCTGTGACCGCCTGGCCCTTGAGCCGTACTCGGTCTCTCGCACCGCACATCTGACCGCCTGGCCCTTGAGCCGTCCTCGGTCCTGGACACTTGCTGGCATGCACGCATCATTGTGCCACCAGCATGGAGCTGGCAGGCTCCCTTCACTTTCCCCACTGGGGATGGATCACTTCCAGCACGTCTTCACATGGCAGTGGTCTGGTCTGCTCTGATTCACATCGTCCTCCCACATTCAGACACCTGGCAGGTTCTTATCCAGGCTGCCTCTCGCACAGCTGCAACACAGTGAGTCAATCAGCACATCTCACTCACACACAGACCTAAGATGTGATTAACCCCCTGTGCACCATTCAGGTTTAGCCCAGCAAAGCACTCTTACACAGGTTCAGACACAGCCGCTCATTAGGCTCATGAAATAACCCAGATCTTCAGCACTCACACTCAGCTCATGAAAACCCTTCAGCTGTTAACCCCCTGTACACCGGACAGGTTTCACACAGCACACACAATCAGGAAAACCGGCCCATGTGAACAGAGACCTGCACTGATAACCCGTGTGATGCACCCAGCCAGGGGCCACATCACCACAAATATATATATATATATATATATATATATATACAAGGGCGTAACTACAATAGGTGCAGGGGTTGCTATCGCACCCGGGCCCTTCAGCCTAGGGGGCCCCAAAAGTCCCTTTGGCCTATAGAAAAAGACTAATACTATTAAAGATTTGCAATAATTGGGGGCCCCCGTTGGAGCTTTCGCATCGGGAACTCTGGGCCTGAAGTTACGCCACCGTATATATATATATATATATATTTATTTATACTAGCTGTAGAGCCCGTCGTTGCCTGGGCACAGTAACTAACTGTTCTTAGCTATAAGCAGAGTGTATGTCTCTGTGTGTGTATTGTATGTCCACTGTACGTATCAATCCTGCTTCCCTCCAACCCACCCTATCCACCCATGCCCTCCCTCAAATCTACCCCTCCACCCCCCCGCCCCATCCCAAAACGTCTTCTACACACAAACCTGCACCCCCACCTTCCTGACAAAGGTAAAAAATATATACTCAACTGTATATGTTTTATATATATATATATATATGCTATGGAAAAAATTAAGAAACCACTGCACAGTTTTCTAAAATTCACCATCTCTACATGTCTGACAGCATGTTCCATTCCTTTGTCAGTTGAATTCCAACCAAAGTACACCTCATTCTACTTAATGTGCTTCTGATTAGGTGATCACCTGAACCAAATCTTATTTAACGAGGGAAAGAATCAAAAACACTGCTTTGGTCTTCACAATTTTCTTGCGATAGGATAAGCTGGATGGCAAAACAAGTGCTATAAATAGCCCAAAAGTAATTTGAATAAAAAAATAACTTTTAACCATGCTAAAGGAGTTGAAAAGAAAAGTCTTGACTGAGGAAAAGAAAGGCAAAATTCTGGCTTTACTAGCAGAGGGATACAGTGAGCATCATATTGTCTCCATCCTTAAAATTTCAAATACGGCAGTCCATTACCACTAGGTCAAGCAACAGACATTGGGGACAAAACAGACTGGCGGAGGGCGAAAGCGACTCTCCACTGACCGGAATGACCGTCATCTTATTCGAATGTCATTCAAGAACCGCAGGATGACATCAAGTGAACTACAAAAGGAATGGCAAATCGCAGCTGGGGTGAAGTGCACGGCACAAACAGTTTGTAACAGGCTCCTAGAGGTTGAGCTCAAGTCATGTAAAGCTAGAAAAAAGCCTTTCAGCAATGAGAAGCAAAGGCTGAAGTTTGCCAAAGACCATAAGGATTAGACCATAGAGGACTCCAGTAAGGTAATCTTCTCTGATGAGTCATTTCAGGGCAAAAAATCCAGTGAGTGGAGAGCGCTCCCATTAGCAGGAAATGTTTACCCAACACCTGGTTGTCTAATGGTTAGACGGAGACCTGGAGAGGCGTACAAGGCACAGTGTCTTGCACCCACTGTGAAATTTGATGGAGGATCTGTGATAATCTGGGGATGCTTCAGTAAAGCTGGAATTGGGCAGGTTAATCTTTGCGAAGGATGAATGAATCGAGCCGCATACAAGGTTGCCCTTGAAAAACACTTGATTCCTTCTGCTCAGGCAATGTTCCCCAACTCTGAGGACTGGTTTTCCAGGAAGACAATGCTCCATGTCACACAGCTAGGTCAATCAATATGTGGATGAAGGAGCACCACATCAAGACCCTGTCATGGCCAGCCCAATCTCCAGACCTGAACGCCATTGAAAACCTCTGAAATGTAATCAAGAGGAAGATGGATAGTCACAAGCCATAAAACAAAGAAGAACTGCTTACATTTTTGTGCCAGAAGTGGCATAGGGTCACCTAAATGCAGTGTGAAAGATTAGTGGAAAGCATGCCAAGATGCATGAAAGCAGTGATTAAAAATCATGGTTATTCCACCAAATATTGATTTCTGAACTTTTTCTGAGTTAAAACATTAGTATTGTGGTTTCTAAATGAATATGAACTTGTTTTCTTTGCATTATTTCAGGTCTGAAAGCACTGCTTCTATTTTACTATTTTGACGATTTCTCATTTGCTGCAAATAAATACAAAATTTTCCATTTTGAATTTCGGAGACCTTTTGTCAGTAGTTTAAAGACTAAAAGAACAATGTACATTTTACTCAAAAATATACCTAGAAAGAGAAAAATCAGAGAAACTGAAAATGTTGCAGTGGTCTCTTAACTTTTGCCAGAGCTTTATTTTATTTTGTTATTTTTAGTATTGTTAAAACTTTTTCTTTACAACTTTTCGAGTTTCAATGCGTTTCAATAGGGGACTTACATGTGGAAAGCTTTAATCTCCTGTGTTACATACTGTACAGCAATATAGGACTATTGAAGTATATAGTTAAAATCATAGTACCCTGTGAAATACACAGAAGCACCAACATTGCAGTGGCAATGGCAACCCTTTGGCATCTCAGATTGTTTTGTGAGGATCAGCCATAGGTCCTGAACAGAGACACAGAAAGGATTATAGCACTGAAGGGCCACTGTTACTGATTGATGATGACATTAAAGGGAACCTGTCAGGTCATTTGTATCCCCTAACCTATCACTACCTGTCATTGCACCTTCCTAGCACATCCCTAACTACTCCTGTCTCACCTAGTAGTGTCCTATATTGACTGTGAAAAATGACTTTGATACTGACATTTTTGCATGAAAATGAGGCATCCAGGCTACTTTCTGTAAGTGGTTTGTGTTCCATCTGTCGCCACATAGCTTTTAACCCTTTTTTCCCTTTTCCCTTAAGCCTTTCTTTCTTTGGGCACTTACTATCTTGTGTAGGATCCTGGAATTTGTGGCAATTTGCTGTGCATCTATCCACCTGATCGTGCCATATTGCCATGAGACCTGTGGACCCCTGGACATTTGGAGTGCACCACTACAATGTTACCTGCTGCATCTAAACAAGATTTATGATCTGGATGGACACTTTCAGTTTATGATTTATATGCTGTAAATCCTAGGCTTAGGTGCAGGACCCATAAATGGTTAATGTTATCTCCCTGTCACGGAGGTCTAATTAACTGTGCACCCTGGTCAGCCTCTTTCATTGCACCAACGTTTCGCACTACTGCGCATTTCCGGTCATCTAGGTGATGCGTCCCGGACCGGGAGCATGCGCAGTAAGATCGCGATCTGATTGGTGGGCAGTGATTGATGACGCGGCCGGGCGCACTAGAGTGACGTCAGCAACCCGGAAATGCGAATGGTGGTCACCATGTGTACTAGGTATAAATGGTGGCGATTAAAGCAATTTCTCTCAGGGAATATTCTCTGTAGGTGCTTTGCACCCTATTTTGTAATGCTGTGTCTCTCTAACTATATCTGGGGAATATAACCTGATGTTTGGATGCTTTGGTAACATGCTGGATATAAATTGTGATCTATGCCCATAAGGGGATCTGGGTGAGATTTATGTTAGATAGTCCCCCATTTGCCTCTGATATTACTTTATGTGGACATAGTGTATATGAACTGTTCAAATTGAGCTAATAGTGTTACCTGCACTGGTCATATATGCACTTTATTCCCCTTTTTGTAATACTATGTTTGTAACCCTATTGTAACTAAAGGTACCTTTACACGCCGCTACAGAAGGTTAGAAAGAACCGGGTGTTTCACGTGCACAAGCACGCACCAGCAGTTGCAAACGGTACCCAATACCGCCTTTACACGCCGCTACAAGGTGCTCTACAGAAGGTTTAATCTATCCTTGGAGGCACCGCCGGGTGCCAGAAGTTACCTTCTGTAGAGCACCGTCCCTCATTTACACGCCGCTACAGAAGGTAATATGGGAGGACCTGGTGCAGCAGGGACAACACATAGGCGTGCCAGAGTTGTGGATTACGAGACGCTCGTACGATGATTGGACAATGCAATAGCATCATGATTGGCCAGCCAGCGCAGGAAGGCTGGCCAATACATGACAATATAGCAAATGTGTAGTGTGACTGGTCAGCTCCTTAAATATGCCGCCCTATGCAACGACAACCAATCGTAACGCAGGACCTTCCACCAATGATCGCTGAAGGGGGGCGGTTTCCCAGAGCCTGTGTCACGCCCCAGGGAGTTAACTAGGTGGCAAAAAAACCTTACTGCACCTTATTTAGACGCCGCTACCATCGGATTGAAATCAACCTGTTTTAGAGCACTGCTCTGAAACAGGTGCCGAAAGTGACGGGTGGCAACAAGCTAGTTTACATGCCGCAACCTCGGGTTGATTTGATGGTGCAAGATACATTTGTCTCTGAAACCCGGTTGTTTTCAACCTTCTGTAGCGGCGTGAAAAGGTACCTTTAAGGTTTGCCATCCTTGCCGCAATACCATCGCCCTCCGGAGGACTACTACAAGTACTACAGGTGGCGTCACAAGACAACAACTCTCTTCCCTTGTACATAACCCCTCTTTAAAGTGTGACCCAGGCCAGGGGCTCAGGCACCACCACCGGGGATGTCCCGTGACATCCCCGTGAACCCCTCTGAGCCTGATACCCGAGTACCCCCCGGGCCTGGGGCTCGACATGTGCACATAACCTTAGGGTTTTACTCACACTGGTGTATAAGCAAATCAGTCTCATTCTCATCCGGAAAAGTGGGAAGAGTGAAATCTGTTTTGTATTCCAAATGTAATTCGAGTGTGCAATTTTTTTCTCGCCTACCATCAGTATGACATGCATTTTTTTCCCAGCAGCTATTATTCAATATTTACCAGTGTTCTATACTATAGAATGGTAATGTATCTGTCAAAAACGGATGACACTAGTATGGTCTGTGTGGCATCTATTTTTTTTATCTTGTACTCATAAGCTTGAATGAGTGAGTCTTGCCCAATTTATGTAACCTTTTGAAGCATACTGCTATTTTTCCTTAGCTGAGAAAAGAAAATCGCATATCTGCAATGCCTCATTGAATAACATGGGTCCCAGTGCAATCCATTTTTCTCAAGCATTACACTCGTTCAAGTCATACACCAGTGTAAGCGAACATTTAAGGGATTAGAGGTAGCCGCAGATGCTCGCTATTTAACATATCCGACATCTTGTCTGTGTGAAGTGGAATTAGCTCGAGTTTTCTCCACATACCTTGCCTATGTACATTTCTTCTAGGGGTTAAGGTCTCTTGCCTAAAGCTGGATCCTGTATTCATTTTACTAATGGGGAACTGAGCGGCAATACACAGTCCATGTGCCAAAATCAAAAGAATTGTTTTGCTATTCTCATAAAACCCCTTTGATCATAATTCAGAAATTCTTTTCTTTTTCTTTAATATGAGTGGATATTTCTACAAATGTTTCACTGATGACGCACCCATCCAGTCACCTGACTGCTGTAGCCAATTACAGGCCTCAGCGGTCCTGTTGATTTTAAGCATCTATGCTGGATCTATCAGGGTGATGGAAGGTGAGTATCCCTCTGTATGCTATATTAAAAATATCTGTGGTTTAAAAAAAAAATTAGCATCAAACAACATATTTAAAAAAGTATGTCAGTCTCATAATGTGATTCCATGTGAGACTCTTACCCATCTGTGGAATGTAGATTCTGCAGATCTTATCCAACTTGATCCATTCACTATTTTTTGCTGCAGAATAGTGCTACCTGTAACCCATGTAGGTGAGGGAACAGTAGTCAGCCCAAGTCACTTAAATGTAGTTGTGTCCACCTGCATAGTGGCTGCTCAAGGTGCCAATGTGCAGGAAAAGAATGTGAAGGGCTATAAAGCTGAATTAACACTGAAGTCTCTTTATTCTTGGGATTGGTGGAATCTCCACTGATCATAAAATAATTGCATTTTCAGATGATATACCCTCACATTTTGTATACCCTTGTAGTGTATATTTTTGTGATATTTATTAGTGCTGCAGATTACACACTGTTTGGGCATTTCATTGGCCCCATACATATCTACAGTATAGATGTGTCTCTATTGTGAATAGAACCATAAACTGGTCTTTACATAATGGTGTGGGTTATATGAAATGGGAATGTGTTGTAAAGATCTTTGGTCAAGTTCATCATACGGCATTTAAAGATGACAAACAGGACATCTACTTTATCTACTTCTAGTTACGGTATGTGGAATTGTATGGAAAATTGCAGCAATGGCCTCCCCAGAGTCAGCAGAGCTACACTATATCATCACCAAATGAAAGGTTGTTTGGGAGGACCCAATCTCACCAAATATTACCATGCAGTCCAACTAGTCCAATAAACTGTATAACAAGCTTATTCTGAACATCCCTTGAGGCTTTCCTTGGAAGCTCCTGATTGCCACATGTGGATCCTTGATGTCTTGCTATGGCTCCTCCCCACCCTGCCCAAACAAATCACAAACCCCATTATATCGCACTCACTCAAAATCTGGAACACTTTGAAATACTCTTCAAATCAAGTTTTACCCTTTCTGCCCCTTGCCCCCCTTTGTCACTCCCTCTTACCTTTCCACTTTTGGATCACAGCAGAAGACACCAGATTTGCTTTAATATGTTGCTATGTATCATTACTGTAATATGTTAAAATCCTTAAAGGGAATCTGTCAGCAAGTTTTTGCTATGTCATCTGAGAGCAACATGATGTAAACAAAGAGATTCTGAAACTAACGATGTTTAACTTCAATTACTGAGTGCAGCCGTTCTGTCACAATTGAACCCATGTAGCAGAGCTGAGAGAGCTTCCGCCGCCCGTTTCATGCTCTTACTAGAGAATGTGTATTGATAATGCAGTTTCAATCGCAGCATGGGGCCTTTTGCACTGCCTTCCACTTCACTTTCTTTTCCTGCAATGATAATTACAGGGTAATAAAGCCATTACTTTAAGTAAACTGTAGCACCGAACCTGATAAGAGAGGCACAATTGACTTTTGTCTTTTAACCCCTGCAGCATGGTGTCCTCAGCTCACATAGGAAAAACTTGCTGACAGATTCCCTTTAATAAAAATGTATTGTTAAAAAAGAAAAAAGTCTGGAAAATTTCCAAACAACCTATCCGTGTCAGGCAGATATTTAGTCATTGCATTTTTAGTTAATGATTCACACTTTTATCCCCAAAAGAAGATATAAGACTCCTCATATACTGTGCATTTAGCCAATGATAGTCTAATGTACTGATTTACAATGGATTTTGTTGAAAGCCCAATGTGTATTAGGGCCCTTGATCGTAGGGGGTGTTAGGGATCCAGCATGTCTGATTTCAAACTGCCGATCCTTTTGTTATCCCTGAGATAAGCAGTTCCAGAGTCATCTATTGGCGGCTCTCTCATAGAGAACACAGGCCAAACAAACAAGGGGAGGGAAGGTTGGAGCAGTCATGTCGTTGCTTCCATTTTCTAAAAATCCTTTCTTCTACGCATCAGCTTTGACAAGTTCCTTTCATGACACTAAGCAAACGTGACAAATGTCACCAGAGGCTGATGTCTGTCAAAAAGATTTATTATTTATTTTGCACTGCTTGTATAGTTTCATCATATTCCGTGGCACTTTACAAAGATTATTATCACTATTCCCATTGGGGCTCACAATCTAGATTCCCTGTCAGTATGTCTTTGGGAGTGTGGAAGGAAACTGGAGTACCCTGTGGAAACCCACAGAAACACATGGAGAACATACTAAGTCCTTACAGATTTTGTGCTTAGTCAATTAGAACCCAGGACACCGGCACTGCAAAGCTACAGTGCTAACCATTGAGCCGACGTAGTGCCCAAAAGACGATTAGCAGTATTTGTTTATTCAGTCACTTTCAGGTTTATATCATTTTAGACATATTAAAGTAACATATAGAGCTGAAAATGTTTAATAATCATCTTGCACACACAAAGAAATCAAGACATTCAGAAGGGCTGTAGCAGAATCATATCGACAGTTGTACAAAATATAGCAGATGAGTGAATCTACCATCACAAGACAGAAATGGAACAATGTATTATAAAAGTTATATTAAGGTGAGTATGATTACCAAACTAACCCCAGATTGATGTAGAATAGAAATAAAGAAAGGGTTATCTCTATTTCAGTCTTTCATAATTCGGTCGAGGCTCAAACTACCTAAGGTGAAGCTGAAGCTGAACATGGGTATAAGGCAGCGTTCCACAACTACTGTCCACAGGAGCCACCAGCAGTGCAAGTTTTCAGAATTTCCTTAGTATTTGTCACAAGTGTGTCTCACCATGGGGAGACCTCTGTCGATTTAGGAACCAAAAGGTCACAACGCCTTATTGATCACAGGTCTTCAACTGTTGCTTAAATGTATTAGCTTTCTTTTGGCACTGCAGGAGTTAAGAACTCTTTCCTTGCTGGTTGTTTCTTGTTGCAGCTTTTTTGTGGCTATTCCCATCTGCTATAGGTAGCCACGTGTCTTAACATCTGACATATAACATCGGTTATAGAATCCATTTCTACGCTGGCCACTTTGAAAGGTGCCTGTCTCTAAAAAAAGGCCATGGAGTCATGTTTATTGCAGTTCTGGAATCCAGCTGCATTGGAAGAGTTTGGAGTGCTTTTCTTTTTGTGTCAATTCCCTTCTGTCTATTTCCCCTGCCCTTAATATTTAATTATTTGCAGCGGTGGGTCTAGTGTACTCCTCGGCCTTCGCACTAACCAGGGTAAGTTCAGGACAAGTGAGGGCTCAGGCACTTTACTGTGATGGGGCTAAGGACCCATACAGGGATATTAGGGAGTTCAGGACACAAACACAGGTGAGTGCCAGGAGGTGACCCCTTTCCACAACTCCATTTCAAAGACCTTCCTTTATTCAATCCCCGTTGTCTGCTCTTTGCTGCCCTGCTTGCCAAATGTCCATACGCCCCGGTGTGACAGTGTTGCACAGGTGTTAAAATTCTCACCTGTGCAATACTATGGAAATCCTGAAAACATGACCTGTTGGTGGCTCTTGAGGATTGCAGTTGGGAAACACTGCTTTAAGGAGTGACCATTTAAAATATTTGACTTATTTGTCACACTTTTTCCTTTCACAGCTTCTGTTTGCCACTAACACTCTTGCTAGTAAGCCATCACACTAGATGTCTGTTGCTGAAACTCTTCATGTCTCTTTTAGACTTGCAGTGTTGGATTTGTAGTGTTTGCAGGATGCATATTAAACTGTCTCCTTCTTTTTAGGTGAATATATTGAAAAAGCTGGACACTGCATGCCCTGTGATGCCTCGTGCTATAGGTGCACTGGTCCTGGTAGGCATAAATGCATTGGCTGCTCTATTACCAGGTAAGACCTTTCCAAGAGGTTTTGTTTGAAAAAGATTTCACTTCTTTATCCTTAAGGGGTCCAATCATGTTCTTGACACCACATATTATCTCCTATATGTAGTCGTATTACATCTATCTGAATGTGACCCAAGACCTTTACAATATTTCAATTGGAATGTCATATGAGCTATATCAAATGACATCCAGCAGCCTGCACCCCTGCAAATGCCATCAAAGGATTATTTTTGCAAGAACGTTCATGGATGGCTAACGGCGTGCAACCGTACTCTATTAAAATGAATAGGAGTTACTGAACTTAAAATGTTGTGCTTTCTATAAAGAACAGTTAGCAAATTGATGGCCACATGCAATATGGTGATTCTGAAATGTCAAAAAAAATATCTGAAAACCCAATTTAAGGATATATGAAATTTTCCAGACTCTGCAACTACATATCTATGTCACAGTGACGTTTCTTATTCTGTCAGTCCTCATAGATCAAAAGCTCTATTTGGAGAGGTAAAACACATAAAGTGCAGTAGGCGTATTTGATTTGTCTGGTGAAATAATCCTTTCATTGAGTGACTTTGCACATTTAGGACGTTTTTCAATTTAGACTTTGTAAATAGAGACCACAGAGACTAGAGTAGATTTAAGGTTAAGGGGCCCCATGGAAAAATAGTTCTTCCATCATCTTAACCCAGATCAATGTGATTTTCTTCTCCAACTGAAACTTTGAGAATTTCTTCCCATAATCTGAAGAAAAATAATAAAGAGACCAATTTTATATATCCAATTATAGCCAACATATCACCTTATTTCTCCCCAAATGATTCACCTTTACCCTCAGCAAACATCAAAGTGACACTTGTTAAAGTATGTTTAGCCTAGCAATGACCACGGGTCTTTAATAACCACAAAGACCGGAGAATTTAGAATTGTCAGGATATCACTTTGAATGTTTCATTTAATGTACCGCAGATGTTCATGAAAGGTTTAAGTGTGCCAATGGAAAACTATCTGTAGCTAAATATGGATAAAATAAAACTTATGCAACATGTTAATTAACATTTTATTTATTCAGGTCATAGTGGGTTAAAATTTGTTGCAATTTGTGCAATAAAGGGGTATAAAAACACGTTTCTAAATGTTGTTATTATAACAGGGTACTTCCCGCATTACATTTGAGATGATAGCACGTCATCGTGTAGACCTAACCTTATGTATGCGCAAAAATCAGCACTTAATTATTGTACAGTAATATAGAGAACACTCTGTGATGAATAATAATTAAATACTTATATATATATATATGTGTGTATATATATATATATACGGTATATATAAAAATATACATATATATATACTGATATATTCATACATATCTTAATGCATATATTTTACTAGCTGGGTGCCCGATGCACATGCATCGGGATTCTAGAAGAGCGAGTCTCTGACTCGCAATGGCCGCTTTGCGGCCAATGCTTCGCGCTGCTAAGGCGACTCGCCATGCCCGCTGCGCGGGCATAGCGAGTCGCCTTAGAACTGCTCGCAATGGCCGCTGCGCGGCCAATGCTTCGGGCGTATCCACATGACCACGCTGACTCGCATTGCGAGTGGACTCAGAAGGGGCAAAAAAACCCATTCGCAATTATATAATAGATTCCCTGATATAGCACCACTAAATTCACAGTGCTTTGCAAATGTCACTTAAATGTATACCGTAAATGGCTATATTCATTCTTCTTTTGTTAAGTTGTCCCATGGGATTTTAAGGAGCAACATATAGGATAATTATATATATATTATATTTATGTGTGTCTGTAGAAACGTATTTTCATATACTTTGCTCCATTATATCCAGAAAGTCCACTTAAAAATAAACAATTGTACACTGTAGGCATACTTTATTCTCTAATGCAGATGCTAAGATTGTATGGCAACAGGTAAAAGGTCAACTGACACTATTGTCTTCGGCACATTTTCAGTTCCTGTCCGCTCATTACGCCAATTCTTCCCCATTGTATTGCTCCCTATTCCTTTCTCTCCAATGTGACCCCTTTTGCTCTAAATGTCATGGCTCATTGGACAGGCATAGTACTGGAGGCGTCTCTGGCCAAGGGTCCCTTCCTCACACTGCCCCCTGTATTGACTAAGAGATGATGTTATCTCAAAGCCATTGAAAGAGCATTGTGAAACAAGCTGGTAGTCTTTGTCCCTTTGTACGTATGGAGATGTTCATCCCACTCTATCACCATCACAAATATACAGTCTATTCACTGGAGTGACAGTTCTTCAGAGGTACTCAGTCTGCTTTCAGATGTCTTTTCCTAGATATTCTATAGTTTGCTGGGAGATCTGTTACTTTTTTAACAATACATACATTACAAAGTCACAATTTCCTTTAAAGCTGAAATTTTATAGAACAGATTACAAAAGACTAAAGTATATACATTGTAATAACTCAACTTCTGTCCTACTTAGTTTGACAAGTACGCTCTATTTTCCAGCTATATGCAGCATATGAAATAAATATTGAATATGTCACCAATTTTTTAAGTAAATATATTTCTATAGGTGCTATTGACATTAATTTCCCCCTGATGTCAGTAACAACCCATCCAAAGCACACCGGCAATAAAATCAACCATAGATGTCCATAAATTTAGTGAAATGTAATAAAGAGAAATGACACAGGGAAAAAGTATTCAACACACTCACTGAAATGTATTTATTTTTTTATTTAAAAACAAACCACAGAACTTTTAAATGCAAATATAAAATAACACATATAGGGGTGGCATAGCAAAAGAACATTTCATAATTCCATTACAGGAGGCAAACATCACTAGCAGATGACAAACAAGAATTTGGCTACATTGTCGTTCAAGGCCTGTCAGCTTTTACATATTTTAGGGGAAGAAAGATAAGGGGTAGATTAGGCCAGGACATGAGGGGGTAATAGCAGAAACAGGAATAAAAAAGTGGGAGTAAGAATAGAGTGGAGGGAATGAGAAAATGGAGAAAGAATAGGAAGGTGGAGGGGCAAAAAATAATAAAATAAAAAGGGGAAGACCTGAGGGTGGTGAAATAAACCTACCAGAAGTATGCACAGCCCTTTATCCACGGTGATCAGAGCTATCAGTCCGGAAACAGTCTGCCATAGTCATTGGAATATTTGAACTCAATCCACCAAAACCAAATCTTCTGGACAGCATCAAATCTTTTGGGAGAAAAAGCCATCAGGTCCTGCATGTGTCTTAAGTTACCTTTACACACAGAGATACATTGCTTGCAACTCACTGGCTGCAGTGAAATCATGGACACATTGTTCTATTTTGTTGCCGTGTACAAGTGGAGCAATGTGTCCATGATTTCACTGCAACCAGTGAATTGCAAGCAATGTATCTCTGTGTGTAAAGGTACTTTTAGGTAATAATCCTTAGACACCCAGATGGAGAGGCTAAGAGGAGTGACAGACTTCCAACTAAGAGGGATACACGATCTGACTGCCATCATCAGGAATCTTAACAGAGAGCATCTGTAGGAGGAAACTGGAACCTCTGAGAGTTGCAAGAGGAACTGTTCCGGACCCAAATCCTCTGTAGTACCTGTATCAACCTGACAATATCTATCATTCAGATATGACCAGAAAATATGCAAAAAGTAACCCTCTCCCACTCCACATCTCCAACACATAGTGTCCACAGAGGGAAACATTCTGTTTATTCTAACAGAGACTCTATACTGTCTTGTGAGGAATTAGTGATTAGCTAACTGGAGCTTATACAGGTCTGTATGCAAACCACAGCACCTTAACTGAATGTTCATTTAAGAAGCATCAGGTGCCCAATGCCACTGGTATCGACAATCTTGGGTGGCCTCCAGTGTGGGCCTATCATTGCCGACCCCAATAGGGCAGGCACAAAATCTTCCTCTAGCAATCCAAAGTTGAAATACTGGATCCGGCAAGCCAGGATGGAAGTCCAGAGAGCCATGTATTGGAGAGAGAGAAAAAGTACCTCTGGTCTGGAGCAACAGCCTTTGTTACTGATGACAGCTCCAAGATGCTTCCTGTAAGGAAAAATTAGTCACATGCATTACTCATTTGTGATTTTGACCCATTCTTCCTCAGAAACATTCTTCAAGTCCTGGAGTTTCTGTGGGCTCCTTCAATGAACTCTGAGCTTTAGTTCCCTCCGGAAATTCTCTATTGAATTTAGGTCAAGTGATTAGGTAGGTCATACTAGCAGCTTTATTTCCTTCCTCTGAAACCAATTGAGAGTTTTCTTAGCTGTGTGTTTGGGATCATAGTCTTGATTAATTGTCCACTATTGTTTCACCTTCATCATCCTGGTAGATGGCAGCAGATTTTTATCTAAAATGTTTTACATTTGTCCATTTATCCTTCCTTCAATTATGTGAAGTTAGCCAGTGCCATATTGTAATAACTTTTGCGGATAACTCTAGAATCTAATGGTGTTGGGACCAAAGACATGACTGGGACAAGATATTAAAGTTAAAGTCTGTATTGAGCACACTTGAAGCAAACAGGAGCAGAGTGATAAGGCAGTACAATGAAAGTTCTAACACCATGAAGTCAGACAGGAAAGTTCACATTATATATAAGGTAACTTCGGCACACGAGAAAAATTGAGTGGTTGAAACCGTTATGATGCAAGCAAATGTCTTTTTATTTTTATCAGTCCAAAAACAAACGTTTCGGCCGAGGCCTTTTTTAATGCGACTGATACTAGGGAAAATCAAAAGATAGCGTGCATTGTTTTGGAATGTTCGCTTTCCGCTACAGTGATTGCGGTTATAAAGGTGATTGAATAATCACAGTGTGACGTTATCCTCCTATGTTGTGTGGGTAACACGTATATTGAGCTCACTGGGTAACCGGACCTAATAAGACTCAATATCTTGAGACTGTACGTACAGTACAGGGAGTGGGTCCCACGCTGCTCACCCGGGATGCCTCCGGATCACACAGTGAGCCCCTGAAATAAGGACAGCAATCACTTAAGGGATACCCCGACTCCCAGGCCCACTCTGAACGGCATATAGGACTTAGAATCCTTATACTGAATGAACTGTTGAAATAGACAGCCCTGGTGTATAGAAAAAATACACCATATCTTTCTGTACGTACAGTCTCAAGATATTGAGTCTTATTAGGTCCGGTTACCCAGTGAGCTCAATATACGTGTTACCCACACAACATAGGAGGATAACGTCACACTGTGATTATTCAAACACCTTTATAACCGCAATCACTGTAGCGGAAAGCGAACATTCCAAAACAATGCACGCTATCTTTTGATTTTCCCTAGTATCAGTCGCATTGAAAAAGGCCTCGGCCGAAACGTTTGTTTTTGGACTGATAAAAATAAAAAGACATTTGCTTGCATCATAACGGTTTCAACCACTCAATTTTTCTCGTGTGCCGAAGTTACCTTATATATATTGCATTTTTTTCTTCTGAGCACCGAATGAGTCAGTGAGCCAGGATATACTGGACAAATTAGGAAAGTTCACATTGGCAGCAGCCAATAATGGAAAAGTCTATAGGTAACTGTTCACACTGGTGGTGGCCAGTAACAGAATAGTCAATAAGTAACAGTTCACACTGGCAGTGGCCAAAAATGGAGTAGTCTATAGGTAACAGATCATATCCAGGGCAACCTGGAAATAGTATAGTCTTTGAAAACACAATCCAAAACTGGATGTAGTGCAGAGCAACAAAATGCATGTCCACAACAGTCCAGAGCTCTGCAACTGCACTTACATAAGCTTAACTGAATGACTGCAGCAAAACTTTTAGGACAAACTGACTAAACAGAATGGCAGATCCTTAAGCAGTAACAAACTCAAGACAGAGCTACTTGATGCAGCTAGCCCAACAGGAAGTAGGTGGAGATTAACTGGACTTCAGACTGCGGAGAATCTGGGAAGAAGAATACAAAAATAGCTGGTGGAGGAGCACTAACTTGAGATGCACAGAGCAACAAGAGATCCAAACAAAATACTCAAGAGAGGACTAAAAGATGGACTGGAGTTTATAACGGCAGAAAGCAGGAACACATGGACAGGAATGAAGCAGCAGACAACATTTTAGAAAAGGATGAGGAGACATAAAGGGTAATCTGAAGTTCCAGAGTCCTGACACATATGCTGAAAAACAGCTCCACACCATGACGTTCTCACCTCCAAACTTCACTGTTCATATGGTGTTTTTGGGTTGATATGTATTCCCTTGGGCCTACAAACATGATGTGTATTATGGCATCCAAAAATTCAATTTTGGCTTGATCTAACCAACCTTTATTCCCCTAGTGTTTCATAGGCTTGTCTAAATGTTGTTGAGCATAATTTAAATGCACTTGGACAGGCTTTGTGTTCAGCAATGCCTGAGTCTTGTGTGATGAACAAGCATACAGTCTGAGATTGAGTGCATTACGTATTGTTTTCTTTGACACAATTGTACCTGCAGAATCTAGGTCATTCTGTAGGTCTTCACAGGTGCCTTTTGGCTCTTGGACAACTCTTCTGATAATAATTTTCACTCCTCTGTGTCAATCTTGTGGGCAGCACCTGATCACTGTTTATTGTATAATGATGGAATGAATGTAACCCTCAGTAGTTTAGAATTTTTTTTGTAACCAATGCCATCAGTATGTTTTGCAACAATAAGGTTGCAAAGCTCTTGAGATAGATTGCTGGTTTTATCCATAATGAGATGTTTCCTGTGTGGCACCCTGATAATGAGAAACCTTTTTACAGGTCATTAGTTAAACCGACTGATATTATTTTTCATTAAGTGGAAAGATTGCTATTTCTAATTACTGATGGATTTCAGCTGGCATAATGACTTTCCATGGCTATGTGCACCTTTCTTCATGTATTCAATTTTTTTTCCATGTGTCATTTCTTATTACACATCACTTATTTTATGGACAACTATGGTTTTATTTCTCTGCCTGTGTGGGTTGGATGGGCTGTTACAGATGTTTTATGAGAAATTCAGCCAACAATTGTGCAAGTTCTCCTACTTAAAAAGATGAGAGAGGCCTGTAATTGACATCATAGGTAGACCTCCACTATGAGAGACCAAATTATAAAACAAAATCACATTTTCTAATTTGGAAAGAATTTTTTAAAAACATTTTGGTGAAAAATAAGTACCGTTTATACTCGTGTATAAGCTGACCCGTGTATAAGCCGACCCCCCTACTTTTGCCCCCAAAAGCTGGGAAAAGTTATTGACTCGTGTATAAGCCTAGGGTATGAAATGCAGCAGACCCCCATCCTATTATATAGCCCACCGTCACTGGTATATAGCGCCCCTCAGCAGTGGTATACAGGCCTCTCAGCAGTGATATACAGGCCCCTCAGCAGTGGTATACAGGTCCCTCAGCAGTGGTATACAGGCCCCTCAGCAGTGGTATACAGGCCCCTCAGCAGTGGTATACAGGCCCCTCAGCAGTGGTATACAGGTCCCTCAGCAGTGGTATACAGGCCCCTCAGCAGTGGTATACAGGCCCCTCAGCAGTGGTATACAGGCCCCTCAGCAGCGGTATACAGGCCCCTCAGCAGCGGTATACAGGCCCCCTCTGCAGTGGTATACAGGCCCCCTCTGCAGTAGTATACAGACCCCCTCTGCAGTGGTATACAGGCCCCTGTGCAGTGGTATACAGGCCCCTATGCAGTAGTATACAGGCCCATGTGCAGTGGTATACAGGCCCCTGTGCAGTAGTATACAGGCCCCTGTGCAGTGGTATACAGGCCCCTGTGCAGTGGTATACAGGCCCCCAGTGGTGGTATACAGGCCCCCAGCAGTAATACACAGCCCCCCCTCCTTATTATGTGTCCCACAGGCTGTGGCACCTGTCAAAATAACAAACATTTTATACATCACCTCTCCGGCGCAGCTCCTCCGCTCCCGGCTTCTTCTTCCTGCTTGTGCCGGCTTCTAGTGCTGTGACCAGGCGCAGGAAATGACGTCATCGGCTGCGCCCGGTCACATGACACCGGCACAAGCAGGAAGAACAGGGACCGGAGGAGCTGTGCCGGAAAGGTGATGTATAAAATGTTTGTTATTTTGACAGGTGCCACAGCCTGGGGGACACATAATAAGGAGGGGGGCTGTGTATTACTGCTGGGGGCCAGTGTAGTCCAATATGCACCGTTCCCTGCGCCGCTTATGGACGGGGGGATGCTGTGCATATTCATTACACTAATGAGGCGGCCCCACGTGACCGCCCGCGGTCACTGCAGCCCCCTCCTGCCTCCTCCAGCCCCCGGTCACAGCCCCCCCCCCAAGCAAATACCCAGTGACTCACGTATAAGCCGAGGGGGGGACTTTTCAGCCCAACTTTGTCCCAAAGTTCTGGATACTCCTGCACAAGAAAGAGGAGCATCTCCACATTCAAAGTTCTTGACAAGCTCCTGCTCGCCGTGTAGGCATGCTAATGGATGCCAGTTATTTATCTCTGATTGGTCAGGTTTTAAACCTTGCCCTCGCTGACAACTTTCTCCTGTGCCAATGCTATTTCAGGCTCACTGGTCTGGACTTCCTAGTTTCAATTGAAAATGCCAAATTAGCCAATCACTTTTTGAGGTGGGTCACAGTTGCAACCAGTAATTGGCTGAGGAGGCATTTCTGCTTGAATCAGGAAGTAGAGACCAGTGGTGATCAGACAAGCATTGTGGAGCGCTGCAGGTTAGAAAAGTTAGTTTAATTTATTTTATATTTTCTTAAATGAAACAAGTCCAGGTTAATAAAATGTCTCGTTAAACATAATCATGGCAACAAAATTTACAACAAAATAATATAACAATTACAATACTAACCTGTTCCCTGAAAATAAGACAAGGTCTTACATTAATTTTTGCTCCAAAAGATGCATTGGGGCTTATTTTCAGGGAATGTCTTATTTTTCTCATGTTATCTGAGGGTCAAAATACTAGTATGGCATATTTCTTGTTCATCTGTTTACATACAGTACTGTACCACAGCAAATGGTGGAAAGACCCTTCACCAAGGCAAGCAGGCACTCCCAAAAGAATCCCACTCAAAGGTCCCAAAAGACACAAACAAGGGTTGGGTGCCAGGCTCTCGCACATATATTGGGTAGTCCTTCTGGTGTCATTTCTGTCACAAGAGCATGACGTGCTGTCAGGTTCTTTGGGGTCCCACCTGCTCTCTTTTGCATTCCACTGCAGTAAATTGTAGCTTTTGGCTCACCGTGGTGACTGGAAGCAGCCACAATGTGGTAATATAATGAGCTCGGGAGTGGAGTGATGCTAGCAGAACTATCCGATCTGTGTGTAAGAGCCTGGCACTTGCCAACCCTTACGGTTTTGAGTCTTGTGGGGTCTTCTCATTGTGATTCATTCGGGGGTTCGGGGGCGTATATTTTGAGTATCCTCAAAAACCTTGAAAAATCATGTTAGGACTTTTTTTTGGGATTAGATCTTATTTTTGAGGAAAACCAGTTTGCCTCATGTAATATGTAGTACCGTATATACTCGTGTATAAGCCGACCCGTGTATGAGCCGACCCCCCTACTTTTGCCCCCAAAACCTGGGAAAATCTATTGACTCGTGTATAAGCCGAGGGTGGACCCTAGCACAAGTATACAGCCGCCAGCAGTGTGGTATACACCAGTCCCAGAGGTAGATACAGCAGCCCCAGTGGTAGTATACACGCAGCCCCAGTAGTATATACAGCCCCAGTGGTATATACAGCCCCAGTGGTAGTATAGACGCAGCCCTAGTAGTATATACAGCCCCAGTGGTAGTATATACAGCCCCAGTGGTAGTATACAGGGCCCCAGCAGTATATACAGCCCCAGTGGTTTATACAGCCCCAGTGGTAGTATACAGGGCCCCAGAGGTATATACAGCCCCAGTGGTAGTATATACAGCCCCAGTGGTAGTATATACAGCCCCAGTGGTAGTATACAGGGCCCCAGCAGTATATACAGCCCCAGTGGTTTATACAGCCCCAGTGGTAGTATACAGGGCCCCAGAGGTATATACAGCCCCAGTGGTAGTATATAGCAGCCCCAGCGGTAGTATACAGGCAGCCCCAGTAATGCAGGGCCCCCCCAGCCTGACTCCGGTCACCTGTAAAGCAAACTATACTTATCAGTGTCCCGCTGTCCGCGCCCGCTCGCCGCTGACATCCGCGATCCTCCATCTTCATGCGTCTTCTTCCTGTTTCCTGTGCTCGTCGCAGGGAATGACGTCATTGCCTGCGACGAGCACAGTAACAGGAAGAAGACGCATGAAGATGGAGGATCGCGGACGGCAGCGGCGAGCGGGCGCGGACAGCGGGACACTGATAAGTATAGTTTGCTTTACAGGTGACCGGAGCGAGGCTGGGGGGCCCTGCATTACTGGGGATGCGGGGGCTGCTGTATACCGATGTATACATCGGTATACAGCACTGACTCGCGTATAAGCCGAGGGGGGTACTTTTCAGCCCAATTTTTGGGCTGAAAAACTCGGCTTATACGCGAGTATATACGGTAATTCTTTTATGACATTCTAGCATCCAAACTTCAATATATTGAACAGTCACATCCCAATGCCCACCACAAAAAAACAACTTATCATAAAGAAATATATCCCTCCAAAAAGGGACATCAGGGGGAACAAGAAAATATATCAATCTGAAAAAGATTGTACAACTACCGTATGTTGTCATTTAAAAAATAATGGGGACAGTTACTGGGGTCTCCGCCCTCATCTTTCCATTAATTTAATTAATGATTGAAGCTTCCCCATTTCATACAAATGCATAAAAAGAATAAAGCCTGACAGGGTAATGCAATTTTACTTTTTGCAAAACGACATCTCATATCATTGACCCCTGTATATTTAGAAAGATTAGCAGTAGTATTTATGAGCCAAGTGTAAACATAGGAACTATTGCAATGCAACAACTGAATGATCGTGACTCAATTACTGTAGGTCGTGTGTCCTAAAAATGAGACAAAAAGGAAACTCTTAGGAAACACTGCAATATATATATATACAGTGTTGGCCAAAAGTATTGACACCCCTGCAATTCTGTCAGATAATACTCAGTTTCTTCCTGAAAATGATTTGGTATTATTATCTTCATTTAATTTGTCTTCAATGAAAAAAACACAAAAAGAATTGTCCTAAGGCCAAATTGGATATAATTCCACACCAAACATAAAAAGGGGGTGGACAAAAGTATTGGCAGTGTTAGAAAAATCATGTGATGCTTCTCTAATTTGTGTAATTTACAGCACATGTAACTTACCTGTGGCACCTAACAGGTGTTGGCAATAACTAAATCACACTTGCAGCCAGTTGACATGGATTAAAGTTGACTCAACCTCTGTCTTGTGTCCTTGTGTGTACCACATTGAGCATGGAGAAAAGAAAGATGACCAAAGAACTGTCTGAGGACTTGAGAAATCAAATTGTGAGGAAGCATGAGCAATCTCAAGGCTACAAGTCCATCTCCAAAGACCTGAATGTTCCTGTGTCTACCGTGCGCAGTGTCATCAAGAAGTTTAAAGCCCATAGCACTGTGGCTAACTTCCCTAGATGTGGACGGAAAAGAAAAATTGACAAGAGATTTCAATGCAAGATTGTGCGGATGGTGGATAAAGAACCTCGACTAACATCCAAACCAGTTCAAGCTGCCCTGCAGTACATCAGTACATCAGTGTCAACCTGTACTATCCGTCGGCGTCTGAATGAAAAGGGACTGTATGGTAGGACACCCAGGAAGACCCCACTTCTTACCCCGAGACATAAAAAAGCCAGGCTGGAGTTTGCCAAAACTTACCTGAGAAAGCCTAAAACGTTTTGGAAGAATGTTCTCTGGTCAGATGAGGCAAAAGTAGAGCTTTTTGGGCAAAGGCATCAACATAAAGTTTACAGGAGAAAAAAAGAGGCATTCAAAGAAAAGAACACGGTCCCTACAGTCAAACATGGCGGAAGTTCCCTGATGTTTTGGGGTTGCTTTGCTGCCTCTGGCACTGGACTACTTGACCGTGTGCATGGCATTATCAAGTCTGAAGACTACCAACAAATTTTGCAGCATAATGTAGGGCCCAGTGTGAGAAAGCTGGGTCTCTCTCAGAGGTCATGGGTCTTCATGCAGGACAATGACCCAAAACACACTTCAAAAAGCACTAGAAAATGGTTTGAGAGAAAGCACTGGAGACTTCTAAGGTGGCCAGCAATGAGTCCAGACCTGAATCCCATAGAACACCTCTGGAGATATCTAAAAATGGCAGATTGGAGAAGGCACCCTTCAAATATCAGGGACCTGGAGCAGTTTGCTAAAGAAGAATGGTCTAAAATTCCAGCAGAGCATTGTAAGAAACTCATTGATGGTTACTGGATCGCAGTTATTTTGGCTAAAGGTTGTGCAACCAAGTATTAGGCTGAGAGTGCCAATACTTTTGTCCAACCCATTTTTGGAGTTTTGTGTGAAATGATCAATGTTTTGCTTTTTGCTTCATTCTCTTTTGTGTTTTTTCATTTAAGACAAATTAAATGAAGACAATAATACCAAAGAATTTGTGATTGCAATCATTTTCAGGAAGAAACTGAGTATTATCTGACAGAATTGCAGGGGTGTCAATACTTTTGGCCAACACTGTATATATATATATATATATATATATATATATATATATATATATTGTGAGACAGTGCGGGGGATCATATGCAAGGGGCGCTATGTCTCCCCCAGAATGCGCACTGTCAGATATTGAGCCCGGTATAGGGTGTAGGAAAGAGGGACGGTCCACTCCCTCTGCTCCAGTTCTTGCAGGTTTCCCTAGAAGGAGACACAGGGTTAAGAGCATGGTTAGGAGACAGGGTGGGGTTCCCTGTGGACAGTTTTGGCCTGAAGCTGAAGCAGCAGCATCTAACGACCGGACAGGTCAAGAGCTCCAGGGTCCGTGTGAGGTAATAACACTGCCTAGCCTGGGAGGGCTGGGAGGTTGGTGCGACCTCAGCCGAAGAGCTCATAACCGAAAGGGGCCGGGTTACTATCTGTGAACTGTATCCATTGTACCCGGCTGCGACCTGGATTCCGGCATCTTGTGCCACCACTGTGTTTTCAGCAATATATCCGGGTACTGTATGAACTACGACCGGGCTCAACGTTTTTCCTGTCTTGCAATCCCAGCGCTGCCCCACAATATATATACATATACAGTATATACATGGCATTTCATGAACAATCAGAAGTGAGGTGGACAGAGACGGTGGAGAAACCTGTGCAACAGCATTTCTAGCACCAGGTGCCTATTTACTGTTCAACATCTTGGATCCTGAGCATATTTCTATCAGGTCTCTTGTAATAATGACCTATGATTAGCTTCAAATCATCTCTATACTAGCGCTTAAAATGCGTTGTTTACTCAATACTTTATTTTTTAAGGAACTTCGAGTTCTGTACCTAGGAGTTAAACATTTCTACATTTCTTAACTTCAGAATGTTTGGAAAAATAATTTTCCCTACCACACTTACAGAACTTTCTGTTTTTAGGAGTACTCACAATGTAATATTAATAAGTACAGAAAAGGCCAGCTGAGATAGGTAAGGTGATTTATAGAATAAGTAGAGCTAGAACAGCACAGCTCAAGAGATGAAGGACCTAGATGAGATATCACCAATGGCGCAATAAGCCTAAAGTCCACAGCTATCAGTCATCAAAAGGAGAACACTACAGTATGCATGTTGTCAGCCAGTGAAAGTTGCAAATAGACGATAGCAAATGCACAATATAGCAGGGGCGTTAGGTAAAAAAGAATTACCAAGAAAGTTTTGAATCATTAAATTCTATAATTCTATAATAAAAGACAACTCACGGACTTCAGTATCAGAATCAGGTGAATGGTATATCACAGGACTGTAGGTTGGTGTGTACTTTTGAGCACAATGTAATATGATCGGAGAATTACAGTACTAAATATAAGGACACATAAATCTAACCTCTTATGTATGATACTTACTTGATATCACAGTGGTGCAACAAGTAACCACAGGGCACTATAGAAAGTCTTAGAATAATCGAGTAACAGTGAGTTCAGGAAACTATCTGTGCATTTAAATCCTTTCCTTGATCTCCTAATGAATTCATTCTGTTTTCACTCTCATATTCTATTATGTAGGTGATCACTACCTGTATCTTTGAGTAGAGGTTAGTCCCTTGGCTGCTGGGACAAATATCTGCCCAGTTATTGACAGCCAGTGATGAGCGAGTGTAATTGTTACTATTCGCTATTCGCACGAATAGTACGGTATTCGCGGTACTCCTTACTCGGTGAATATTGCTGGTGCTCGTGAGTAATGTGTCAATGGTTATCGAACTGACCCATATTATCAGCTCCCTTCAGTGAACAATGGTAGCTGGCAGCTCACTGAGAGCAGTCTGAATGTTAAAGTCTCTCTGGGGGGCACTGCAAGGTGTTTTATGCAGTAGAAATGTAAAAAAGCCCACCCTCCAGCCCTGTACCGGAAATACTCGTTTTATAGCTGGATGTGTGTGGGCGGAGCCTATCACTAATTGACTAACATTAGACTCGATATTCGGACGAATATAGCGAATATTAACAAGTACTCGTTATGAGTATAGCGAGTGCGAATATTATGCCACTCGCTCATCACTAATGTCCGTCATAACTACCAGTACTATACAGACGTGTACTGTCCAATTAAAAATCAGACAAAATATTGTCCAATGTAATTTTATGGGGCTGTTCAGATTACAGTTTATTTGTGGGTGCGGCTCGCTCATTGGCTTGCAAAAAATATTGGATCCCATACTGGACATTTGTATTGTATCCAACTGTTAGGCTAGGGTCACACTTGGCATGAGTTTTTTTAGTGACTTAAAAAAACTCATGCGTTTTTGCATGCGTCTTTTCATTTCAGCATGCGTTTTTTAAGGTGTCTGCTGGCACCCTGCGTTTTTGCATGCGTTTTTAAAACAGCACCAAAAAATAGTGCATGCACTATTTTTTGGTGCTGTTTTAAAAACGCATGCATTTTTTTAGAAAACGCATGCGTTTTTTTAACATGGGTCCCTATGGAAAACGCATGCATTTTTTAATGGTACTAATGTTTTTGCATGCGTTTTTGATTTCAGCTAATCACATAATTGCAAAAACGCACACAAAAACGCATGGTACTGTCACACATGCGTTTTTGCTATTAAGACATGCGATTTTTAACATGAGGGCCTATGGGTGCGTTTTTACATGCGTTTTTGAAAACGCAAGTCTCCAAAAACGCATGAAAAAAACGCAAGTGTGACCCCAGCCTTACATATACATTGCTATTACTAACCTAGGAATCCGCATTTGATTATATGCATTCTAAAATGTTATTGTATAAATATGGATGTCATATGTATGTCAAACAAACTTAAAATATGGACACATGTATGACAACACGAATGAAAATCGGCAGAGTTTTTTGGATGAAATTTGGATTTTTTTTATATGTTTGTCTGACCCCATTCTAACTTAAACACTTAGATGCAATTTAGCCATTTGTGCAGATATTACAGTATTTTCCGCACTATAAGGCACATCGGATTATAAGGTGCACCATAAAAAAAGGGCTGCTAAACCGTCTTCGTTCATATATAAGGCGCACCGGATTATAAGGCGCACCGTATTACCATAAAAAAATAAAGCACAGACTGTAAGTCAAACTTAGCCCCCCATCATCCTCTGTAGCCCCCCATCATCCTCCAGTATTCCTCTGTAGCCCCCATCACCCTCCACTATCCCTCTGTAGCCCCCATCATTCTCCAGTATCACTCTGTAGCCACCCATCATCCTCCAGTATCCCTCTGTAGCCACCCATCATCCTCCAGTATCCCTCTGTAGCCACCCATCACCTTCCAGTATCCCTCTGTAGCCCCCCATCATCATCCAGTATCCCTCTGTAGCCACCCATCATCCTCCAGTATCCCTCTGTAGCCACCCATAACCCTCCAGTATTCCTCTGTAGCCACCCATCACCTTCCAGTATCCCTCTGTAGCCCCCCATCATCCTCCAGTATCCCTCTGTAGCCACCCATCACCTTCCAGTATCCCTCTGTAGCCCCCCATCATCATCCAGTATCCCTCTGTAGCCACCCATCATCCTCCAGTATCCCTCTGTAGCCACCCATCACCCTCCAGTATTCCTCTGTAGCCACCCATTACCTTCCAGTATCCCTCTGTAGCCCCCCATCATCATCCAGTATCCCTCTGTAGCCCTCCATCATCACCCAGTATCCCTCTGTAGCCCCCCCATCATCCTCCACACACACACAGTCAGACACACACACACTCATAAACTGATTCTTACTGGTTGCTTACTGCTCCTCAGCGGTCCTGCGCTGGTGGTACGGTAAGGCACTCAGTGCAGGAGCCCTCAGCCAAACACAGCGCAGGAGCCCTGAGCCAATCACAGTGCAGGAACCGCGAGCCAATTAGAGGCTATGGACTGATGACAGCTGGCCTCGGATTGGCTCACGTTTCCTGCGCTGTGATTGGCTGATGGGCTCCTGGGCTGTGAGTGGCGCGGCTGCTGGCATACTGAATACAGTGATTCAGAATACAGCGACGGGCATCGGACAGTGGGGACGGTGGGATGAGTCACAGCTGCATGCCGTGGTCTTATAATCGGTGGCATGCTGATCAGGTATGCCTTATTTTCTGGGGGGTGCCTTATATTTGCAGGCACATGGCACCCCTAGCATGCCTTATTTTCAGGGAAAAACCGCATATAAGGCGCTCCAAGCTATAAGGTGCACTTTTGATTCCTAAGAAAATCTTAGGGTACCCTCACACCTGGCGACGGAACCGCCGATTTCTTAGGCGACGTAGGGGCGTGGCCTATCGCTCCTGCATCGCCTAATGTAAAGGGGCGATGTCAGCGCTAATTATCGCCCCTGACTGTTCGCCTAGTTTCACATAGCCCCATGTAACAGGGGGGCGGCGTTCTGACAGGAGAAGGGAGCCATAGGCTCCCATGTAACAGCATTGCCGC